>DF362482.1:23609-41922 GCA_000787875.1 Solanum virginianum | reverse complement strand
CTTTGCTTCACAGATTATTTTATTAAATAGCCTATGGTATACCTCACAGATACAAAATACTCAATATATTTTTTCTCTCTCTGTGGCTATCTTTCTTTTCCCTCTCGTTGGTATGTCTTTGAAGAGAGATCAAGCTCTCTATTTATAGACATTCTTGATGGCCAGCAATTTGTAAATTTCAAATTGCATTTGCAATTTGCACCCACTTTCTTTGACTAATTTGAAGACAAATTGTGCAGCCCCCTTTCTTGACTAAATTTAGGAGGCAAATTATATTTGCTTTCTTATTAACAAATGGGTGTGGACCCTACATTGGTTGAATTCAATAGGACCATAGTCCAAATTAAGCATTGAAGATTCTTTAATTATTTGTTGTCCAAGTTGTGATGTTAGCAAACACATAAAGACATGTAGAATATCTTTCAGTGGGACTTTACGTACTCAACCCATGTCATAGGCTCATTATACATTAGGGCAATTGTACCTACTATGATTTTGATACGTGACTAACTAGCTAGACCTACCTGGGCACATTTATAGTCTTATTTATCTACGGGGACATGTCTGATTGGAGTAACTAGCAAAGTTATTGTTATGTGATCAGGAGGTCACATGTTGACAGAAATGCAAGGTAAAACTGCATATAATAGACTCTCATTGTCGAGCCCTTTTTCTAGATCCTACACATAGTGGGAGGTTTATTGCAACGACTCTCTTTTTTTAAACCGTACTTTAAAAAATCAAAACTAAATGATGTACTTGATTAAATATTGAGTTATACCGAGCAAATAATGAAATGAGATTAATGAATTTTGTATTAATAACCCCTCCAATGCATGTAGGATAAATCTAGACAAGTTTGATTGTATATTTAATTAGAGCGTGAAATAGATTGTATATTTAATTAGAGCGTAAATTATTTCATGGCATGGTCCTCCTCTCTCTACGTATCATTTTTTGTAATAATACAAATGAGATAATATAAGTTTGGTTCGTTATACTTTGAAAATCATAAATTATATTACGGCCAACTAATTTGTCCATTTATAGATAAGCCACAGAAACAAATCGACACATATATATGTGTGTGTGTTAGGTTAAGGTGATATAACAATATAATATACCTACATGATTTGATTGAGTATTCTAAAATATAATACATGACATCTGATTTTAGGTTATTATTTATTCTTTTGTACTATATTGTGATCTAGATGATACTATTCTGAGTCGCAAATAAAATCATATCTTTCTACTTTTTTGCCTTTTAATTTCTTCTATCTTTCCTAATTTATTTGATTTTGTATGATAATATACTCCCCTCCTACCATCTAATTTCGGTGGTTAAATACTTGTCTAAGTTTTCTTACACTAAATAAATATATGCAATATTTTACATGACTAATTAATTTACAACAAATATAGTTATATTTTATTTACATAAAAAAATAGTCAAAAATAATAAAAAATATGCATGATTATACAATATATCTTGCATAAAGTCATAGAAAATATACAATGTAGACTATTTATACACGAAATATATACTGAATATATATTATATGACTTGACTATATATGAAATATACACTAATTATATATGCCTATACAATGAATGACTATTTCCTATAATTATTTTGATCTAATGACCGTGTACTATAATTATCTCCTTATATATATATATAAGAATTGGGAGTAGGGAAAAAGGGGAATGAAAATAGGAAATCACAAGATGGATAATTGAATTCTTACTAAAACAATGAAAAGTCAGGTTAAACAAAATTGAACTACTAAAATTTTCCGTCATGATAAGATAATTTAATATGCATTGGTGCCAAAACTTTTATATACCAAGAAGCTATGTGAATTAGATAAAATATTAATGGTGTATGTAAGGGAAGAGATCACAATCTCTAAAAATGATAGTCTAATTTGTTGAAAGAGAATATTTGCTTATACTAATTCTGTACCATTTTTTTTTAGTTTTACAATTAAACTATTGGAAATTTGAAAAACACACTTAAACTATCATTTATTCGTTTGAGAAACACACCTCAATGGTGTATGTAATACACTCTCTCTTTTATTGGAGAAAACCTTGCCACATGGCATGCTAATTGATAAAAAATAAATAAAAATACTAATATTAGTTAAAAATAAAAGATTAACGTATAAATATTTTTCCAAAAAAAATTATTTTTAAAAAAATAAAATTTAAAATATTTTTCGCACCTACTATATTGCCCTCACCCCAACAATCCCCACCCCTTTTATTTTTTTATCTCTTTTATAAAATATTTTTTTTAAGTTCAAACTTCAGCCTCTACTCCATTCCTAGCTAAAAAAATAATTTTTTTTAAAATAAATAAAATTCTATCCCACTTGCATCTAATCCTCCGCTCCTAATTTACTTTTTTATATTTTTTTATAGATATGTACACATATTTTTAGAAAATTATTTTTTATTTATCGCAAGATTTTCAAAATAAAATCTTGCGACATTCTATCCTCCCCAAACCCCACTTATGGGATTCCACTGGGTATGTTGTTGTTGTAAAAATAATAAAAAAATAAAAGTGGAGGTTAAATGGGTAGCGTAGAATTATTTTTTCTAAAAACAATTAAAATAATATCGAGATTATAATTTTAAGAGGGAGATGAAATAAGATTTTTTTTTTTTTAATTTACAATTTTTGTTTGGGGGCCAGGGGGGGTGTACGGTGAGAGAAAGTGATGGGGTGGGGTAAGAAAAATATTTATATTTTATTTTATAATTTTTTTAAAAATAATAATATTTTAATATTTAATTTTAACTAATACTACAATTTATTTATTTTTTGCCAAGGTAGAATGTTTTGTCCATGTAGAGTGTGATGTGATATTTTTAAAAAAATAAAAGAGAGAGTGTAGCACACACACCATGGTGAGAGTGAAATAAAAGATGGAGGTGTTTTTCTCAAACTAATAAGTGATAGTTTAGGTGTGTTTCTCAAACTTTCAATATGTTAGGTGTGAAACTCAAAAAAGTGGTATAGTTTAGGTGCGTTTTGTACACTTATCTCAAAAAGAACTAGTGAATTTTTTTTACCTTATTTAATCTGCGAAGCATTGTTGCCTTATTTATATTCTGACGATTATTATGAATCACATTATTATTCTTATATTTATTTTTTGTATTTCATATTCACTGTTTTTATTCTCTCATTATTGAATATCCTAAAGTCTGCCAAACGATCAAACTTTATGTATTAAATCTATTGTCGTGTGTTTATAAAAAGCTAAAAATTATTTTTCGTTGTCTTCTTTAAATTTCAAGCATTGTACCAAATCAACATATTTTAATATCATTATACTAACTTATCAAATTCAGTGCAATACTATTTCAATATCATTATATAAGCATTTTAAAATTTTTGAATTATGCTATATTATTTCGAGTTTATATTATATTTTTTTCATTAAATATTTACATCGTTTACATTTTTCATTGAACATTTACTACTGATTTTAGGTTATAATTAATTCTTCTGTTCTGTATTGTGATCTAAGATGGTACTTTTCCGAGTCACAAATCATATCTTTCTACTTTTTTGCCTTTTAATTTCTTATTTCCCAAATTGTTCGATTTATATATTCTCCTATTGAGAAGTCACAGTGAGGTGTCTATTTCATGGTATATTTTTTGTCATTTTGCAGAGCTGATGCAAGCAGCTGTTTAGGTTGGATGGTTAAAAACTTCTTTTATGTCTTAAAGGTTTTTTAAAAGAATTTTATTTATCTCTATTTAATGGAGTTTTTGAATTATTCTCAACCTTTTGTATATACTAGTTTTATTATACATGCTTTACACGTATGTGCTACATCAATTTAAAAATTATATATAAATAGTACTTGTCATCAAATAAATACTATTAGTTTGATTCAATAATTTAGTCTATTTGTGAAGCGGCAAAGATGAGAAAATCAAATCAATTCCTTATAATATAGATATGTTAATGATTTTTAATACATAAAGTAATAATTTAGAGTTGAATAATTGGAAGTTAAATAAATTATTGTATTATATATTTTTTATTAAGAAAATATTTGACAGTCAAAATTTTAGGTAATTATTTACAAAAAATAGTCCTATATCAAAAGTGAATTTTAAATATAAAGAAATTCTCATCCAAAAGTGAATTCTGAAACTAAATAAATAATAAATTAAGAAAAATAGTGAAAAACGATATTTGGGAAAAGTAAGCTTATGCTCCTTTAAAGCAAATTATTTACATTCATATACTCCTTTACATTTTATACTCTCATACTATTAAAATTATTCTCTCTAATATTAAAATTTGCACGCTGACGTCATGCTGACGTCGACACCACCTTGTATGATATACCAATAGGGTATACATATACCAACAGGATATCACCGAAGATTAAGTTCAATCCTATATAATACCGATATGGTATCAATATACTGATAGAGTATTACAAAGAATATATTTTCTACTAATTTAGAGTTTGATAATTTTTTTATTTGTTTCTTATTTATTTCTTAAAAAAAACATAATCTCATATAATATCAATTGGGTATATATATACCGCCAGAGTATCATAGAGGATTGAGTTTATTCTATATAATATCGATGTAGTGCATATATACCGTCAGAGTATATTTCATAGTAATTATGCTGGAGTCAACATGACGTCAGACGTTAAATTAAAAAAAGTAAGTGGGTAAAAAGGTAAATAGTTTGGGTCATGAGTCCATTGAGGATAAATAATTTGACTTGAGTCTATTAAGGATAAATAATTTCAAATTAAGTCTATTTTGTATATTTTTTTCAAAATATTTTATGGACCTTTTAATTTAATTTTTTTTAGGGCGGCCGTGTATTGACGTGTCTACTTCAACTATTTCCTAATATTTCTTTAGTTGCTTCAAGTATAATTTTACAATATTTTTAAAAATATATATAAAAAATTTATCAATATTACTTAAATCAAGACTACAAAATAATTTCTATTAGGCCTGTGTTCATAACTAGTATATATATATATATACTCCAATCCTGCCATCTAATTTAAGTAGTTAAATAATTGTCTTAGCTATTTTACACTAAATCAATATTATGCAATATTCTGTTATACTATCACCCATGACCCAACTATAATTAATATTGAAAAAATTACAGAAATACACAACTTATATTTATATAATTTTGATTCTTTTAAAAAATTATAAAATTTTTTAAAATGATATAAAACTGCAACATCTATTGATACAAATTATAATCCCTTAATATTTACATCATTTAATCAGAATTTGCATATGAATAATTTAATAAAACGTTATAAAAATATTGAATGCAAGCAAATAATTATCTTCAAACAGATAAAACTCACAGGCCAACTGAAATATATTATGATGTTAGTTAGGTAGGATGACAACATACATGATTTGCTTATATCTGATTTTGGGTTATGATGCTCGATGTATAATGTGATCTAGCTACTCATATCATTCTACTTCTTTGATTTTTTTTTTATTTTTTTTTGTATTCTTCAATTATGTATACTCCTTAGTGTTGGAATATATTATTAATCATGTAATTGTGTTATAGTATTTTTAGTTTAATCTTTTCTTCTTCTGTAAAGACTATTTATATTGCTATAATAAAATTTTGGTTTAAATAGATTATTGTGTATATATGTGTGTTCATTACTTATATAGTAGACAATTTTGTGTATGGAGTATTCTATATCATACACGAAAGATTAAACTTATCAGTCATATAAAGTTATAAATTTATGTTCATGATCAAAGATGAAGTAGGACAAACATCTTGTTAATCGTAGCACAAGATTGAATATAATTTGATCGTGATTATGAAAGTGGTTAAATTTCAACTTCTTGTGCTAGTATATTTTGTATGTATTGAACAAACCAATCAGAGATATTTATTTACGTTCTGAATATTTATAAATAAATTCTCTAGTTCATTGCATGTACTTATACTCTTAATCTTGATATAATTGTTATGATCTATGTGATTTGATTTATTATTTTAATCTATTAAAAAGTGAGACTTTTTCAATGAGTCGATAAAACCTAGTAGATTGGATAATTACAAATTACATTAGTGAAATAATATATTCGTTGACAGAAATGTGTTTCGATCCTAAGTTGAAGACACCTTTTTATGGTTGCTTATAAGTTTTCACGTGAGAATCCTGCCAGTAGATTTTAATATCCATCATGTGAAATAAGTTAAGTAAATAGTAAAGGATTAATTTATTCAATAAATTACTTTTTCAAAAAAAAAATTAATTAATTTAATAGTGTCGGTAATTCTAACAAGGGAAGTTAAAATAAGTTGTGATGATGGATTTTAAAATTAAATCAAGAAATTCAATTACAAAACTTTTATGGAATAGTTTGTAATTTATTGTTATATTATAATTTATTCATCTACAAATTATTAAGCTTTTATTAATAAGTCAATCACCTCTACGTCTGTGATCAATTTGAGAGAAAACAAAGAATATTGTAAATTAATTTTAGGTCACTTGGATCAAATTCTTTCACCTCCTTAAGACTTTTGTCAACCGACCTCATGATGCTCATTAACCGCTAAGGCACACGGATGCTGTAATAATAATTTTTCAATGGAATGTTTGATGATGCGGCAACAACAAGAGGAAGCTGCCACACTTCTATAAACAAGGGCATGGGGAAAATGAATTTTCTACTCTGCAAAAGTGGATCTTCTGTGATTCAGATGTTCTTATATGTCTCTACAATTTATTTTACATAAATGTGGCGATGAATAGTTCAAGTTAGCTTCAGAGAGCTTTCTGGTCTAGTCTCTCGTTCCAATTCAGGCAACGAATCAAGCTACCGAACCAATCACCTGTTTGGTCAGCCTTATTGACTGTAGGAAGTGGATGCTGGCTCATACATATTCTAATAGAATCTCCTCTCGACAGTTGCTGTCGTCTCTTCCCATCAAAGGAGACCCAAGCATTGTTGCGTGCATCCTCTGGAATCTGTTCACACAAATAGCTTGAGTTTCGAACCAGAAAGAAGCAGTTGTGCCTTCACTACCAACTTGACACATCTAAAATGAAATTCGGAGATCTCATGGTATAACATCAAATATATGCATTCATCAAGGTGCCAATCGACAAACAAGATGTAATGGAGTGCATCAAGACTTTGGACATGGGGGCCAATCATCAAACAATACAGGCTTGTTCATCAACAGTACTCAAATTCAGACAAAATTTAAAGTATGCTAAGAAATGTAAAGTAATTTAGGAATCATATTAATCTCATTTTTAAGAATATTGACCAGCACATATTCTCAGACGGCCCATAAAAATCAGACACAGCTTCAGAAGCATTTAAAGAAATAGAGAGGGAGGTGGCAGACTTGTAGCTAGTATTAGTAGGTGCATATGCAGACATTTGAACTGGAGGCATTGTTTCTACAACAAAAAGTGCAAAAAAAGAGACAGCACCTATGGGGCCTTTAAGTGAAAATTGGCAAGCAAAGCACACATTTCCTCGAAGCGAAGCGCTCAATTAATGAATCACTTAAAAATACCCACAATTAAATTACAACGTAAAGTATCATATTGCAAGTGAAATTATTAATTTCAACATCCATCATACACTATTGACAATAATAATCAACAACTCAAATTGAACGTCAAATGTAATTCAACAGCAATTAAAAAAACCACTCATATTACAATTGATTTTCAACTTCTGATTTTGACAAATCAGCCATAAGAATGAATTAACTATCAACATTAAATATCATTACTAACTTCACCATGGGAATTGAAGAAAAGGACACACATTCTAAAAGAAGAAAAAAACATTTTTTTTTTCCGGAGACAAGCTGTTCTTATAGATTGATGGTTAAACTGCTCAACAGGTCACTCTCAAAGGTCATACATGAAGATCGAGGGGTTCACAAGTCAATACTTTGGCCCTTGCTCACAAGCTAACAAAAAGGAAAACCACGATGAAGTACCAAATACAGAGGGAAAAGAAGTTCTAGCCATTGTACTAAGAGAGAACCTATACAAAACATGGTTCTCCACAAAAGACATCCGAGTGGCATCCAGAAGACTAGTCCTCATGTACTAAAGTATATTCTATCCCTTCAAAACTCTTCTATTTCTCTCTCCAAACTAATTACATAAGCTCCAATGATGCTACATTCAATATTCTGTCTCTTCTTTTCGTCATTGCAAAAGTGTAGCTGAACAATAGTGGCACTATTGTGGCAGACTTTTCTCACTGTCTGCAGAACAAACTCTGCAGCATCCATCATAATCCACTTTAACTGACTCTCTACTTTCTCATGCAAGCATATGTGGGTCCAACATTTACACATGTAACATTGCCTAACATATGTTATATTCTTTCTCAAATTGCAGCAGTAAGAATAGCCCCTTAGTTGCTTGCGAGTGAAAAAGCAAAATTTTGTCAAAGTTCTAAAATTCAATAGTTAAGAATATGGAAATGCACTTCCCAATCTCCTAAATGATTGTATCAAATAAGCACCATTATTTTCATTTTTTTTCTTTCCATCTTAGTGTATCTTGGGTCCATTTGTGAGATATCCATTTACATAATAAAGTGATAAGGTTTTGGAATTCATCTTTCCCAGTTCTTTAGGGTTCTTCTGAGCCCCAAGCCCCAAAGAGTTTCTCCATCATGCATATTGTGTACGTGAGCAATTGTCTTTTTTCCTCTGGTATCTATATACCAACTACAGTGAGTTATCAGAATGTCATCACCACATCATTGTGCTTTCAGAAAAAGACTTAGTGTCTACATCCAACCTTGATTCAAAAACAGACTTTGCCATCATAACTATCGAGAGGAGAACAGTGTGGCAGATGTGCTAGCTAAGGAGGGATTAAAAGCTATCAGAACCAAACTCTTCTGTGCACTGGACAGTTCTGCCTTTGTGTCCGGGAAGCTAGAAGCAGACAACAAGGGAACTCTTTTTGTTAGGCATCCTAAGCCATCTAATATACAAAACTCTAGAAATATGTACTGCACTACCCCCTACCCTACCCGCATACTGAATAGCGGTTACACCACCCTGCCATGTACTAATACACATTAAGTTCTATTAATATAATATTCTGTTTTAAAAAAAAATCTCCATTCACTTTGATCTTCCTCATTTTTCCCTTCCTCATCTGTATATTCCCCAATGCATTCAGTTATGTTAAGTGCCCAAAAGTATTAAACAATGTATCAAAGTACTAGCAGTTAAAAGCAAGTATTAAACAATGTATCAAAGTGATAGCGATTAAAAGCAAGTTTATTCAACAATTATTCAAATATTCATTCAGAAGGACACCTTTAATACCAGCCACACTGAATCTGGAAGAATGACGGGTCTGGACTAGAGTAAGCATGGGCAGATTGGTGTGAAGAGCATGCAAGGTACATTAGGGTGCACCTACATGACATCTGTCTACTTGTTTGTTTTGTCTTTTATTATTCCTCAACATTCATTCTTTTGAACCAAAGAATGCAATCCTTAAAATATGTTGGCTATTTTTATTTGATAGGTACCCTAGCCAACAACCGATCCATCCAATTTTTTCTTTTAATGGGTCCATCCCTCAACTCTTTCTTGCTTAAGTAACCCCACTTGGTTTACTAGTAAAGGATTCAAACTCATGACAAGCGGCAACGACAAATCCCATGTTTTACTACCTTAGTCATTTAACAAATGATCAGGAGGCAAACAAAGTACACTGACAACAGAAAGTATAATAAAGAAGAATCATCCCGCAACATAGATTGGTTATCACATAGTTTAAGGCATTCTCCTAAAGCAAACAACTCTAGAACCCTGTTTTAGGAGATCACCAAGGACCAAGATACAACAATTCTATATTCTTCTCAATTATCTTATTTTCAGTTATTCTTCTTCCCATTTTTTCCACATACTTTCAAATTCAGTTGAGGTATTCAATATAGGGCTTATAGTTAGGACTTAGGAAATTAGGTCCATAAGTACCACTGCCCAGAAAGTATGAACGAACATCAAGGTACTAGCACTAGCAATTAAAAATCACTTATTTATGACTATTAAGATATATACTGAGAAAGTTACCTTTAATTCCAGCCTTGCAGAGTCGGGAAGAATGACAGGTCTGAATGAGAGTGAGTGTGGGCAGATTGGTGTGAAGAGCATGCAAGGAACATTTGGGTGCACCTGCATGACATAAATTTCCTTGTGATATACTATTCTAGCATCCACTTGGTCAAGATGAAACAATCAACTACAATTGACCAGAACGAGCACAGTTTTGAGTGATGCTTCATCATCAATTAAGTGAACGACAAACATAAAACAACAACAACATACCCAGTGGAATCCCACAAGTGGGATCTGGGGAAGGTAAAATATATGCAGACCTTACCACTACCTCATAGAGATAGAGAGACTGTTTACGGAAAACCCTCGTCTAAAAAGTCAAGCCCCATAAGCAGAAGATACTAAATAGGAAGAAAAGGAAAAGAAAAAAAAAACAAAATGACTAATAATGAAAAGCAAATGATAGTATAGAAATACGATAAAAGTAACAAGTACAAGACGAACAATGACAACATAGGATATAAAGACACGACTAGTCCTACTAACCCACTATATTACAAGGCCATACATCAACCTACCCCTACTAGCCTATTAGTCTTCTAACCTAATACGCGACCTCGGTGAGATGAAATTTCGCCATATTTTGCCTGACTACCTCCCCCCAATACTTCTTCGGTCTACCTCTACCCCTCCGTGTAGCCCCTAAATCCAACCTCTCACACCTCCAAACAAGAACATTAGTACTTCTTCTCTGCATATATCTAAACCATCGCAGTCTCGCTCCTCTCATCTCATAAGCCACAAGGGCCACCTCTAACTTCTCCCGGATTGTCTCATTCCTAATCTTATCACTCCTGGTATGTCCACACATCCATCTCAACATCCTCATCTCCGCGACTTGCATCTTCTGAACATGTGAGTTTTTAATTGGCCAGCACTCCACCCCATATAGCAGAGACAGTCTAACCACCATTCTGTAAAACTTGCCTTAAGTTTAGGTGGTATCTTTTTATTACACAATACTCTAGAGGCAAGCCTCCATTTTGTCCATGCTGCCCCAATACGATGTGTGACATCATTGTCAATAACGCCACTACTCTGAATGATGGACCCAAGATACTTAAAGTTTTCTCTTTTTGGAATAGGTTGAGTGGCAAGCGTCACTTCAATGTTTTCTTCATCTCTTGCAACACCATCTTATTTTAAGATGCAATTTCAAGATTGATTCAATGAAAGAAATCAGAAGGAAATATTTTAGTTTTTTTTTTCTTTTTTTTTTTTTTTTTTTGATTACCAGGGAATCAGAAGGAAGTCCTTTCTTTTTTTTTTTTTTTGATGACCGGGAAATCAAAAGGATTCACAAAGCTAAAACTTCTTAGCAGTACACTAAAAGCTCATTTGTTTTTTAACATAGTTCTGCCAATTTGCTTTTGATGACAAATACTTGCTCACAACGTGATTGAGTGCTGCAAGTTACAGTCTTAGTGCACACATTGACACTAAGAATGACATTTTAAGAAATAATTTTAAGATCTCCACTAGTCCTAATCAGTATGATAAATAGCAACTGGACACAAGATTATGCATTTATTGCTTAATCATTAATGATAAATAGGAAGTGAAAAGAATAATATTAAATTAAGAAAGGAGCTAAGAACCATAAATATCAATACCCTGAATACAGAACCACATAAAGAAGTTTGCCATCAGTTATTTTGGTAATCAATGATAGGTTTCAACTTTTTCTAGAAAAATCAATAGTATGTTTTAATCAGGAGCCCAGATGCAACTAACTTAGCAACTTTCTTCCACATCTTCAAAGTGATCTTTTCATCTAATTCAATTTCAGTGTCTATTGCATCCCCCCCTTTCCCATATCAAGATTTAACTATTGACAGTAGGAATCACTGTTTCTACAAATAGCTCTTTTAAAATATGCCATGGAACTTCTATACCTATGCTAAAATAAGTGCATAATGCAGTCTTCTTTCTTTCCTATCTCTTCTTCTCCTATTTCTTCTTGAGAAGGGACGAGGTAGTGTACTAGTGTACTGCTTCTCTGTGGTTCTGTAGTTCATTATTGCCAGACAAACTGCTCACGCTGTAAAATCTCACAACTTAATTGCCTGTTTGGATTGGCTTATTTTAGGTGCTTTTAAGCCAAAATAGCTTTTAATCAGTTTTGATGTGTTTGGGTAAAATTAAAAAGTGCTTATAAGCACTTATTTTTAAGGTAAAATAACAAATATAAGCCATAAGCCATAAGTTAGATTGACTTATACGTTATAAGCCAAAAGCCAATCCAAACAGGCTATTACACTAGTTCTTTAATTTCGCTTTATTTTATTCTTTGCTTTGGATACAACTCCTTGTTTGTGGAATTTCCAGGGTACAACTGCTTCTTTGCTTTGGATTCAATGCATTATACTATGTTCAATTATTCATGTAGGTTAAGAAGGTTCACATCTTTCAGAGATAGTAGGTACCATGGAACCTCCAGCAGCCGTAGAATAAGCTGTACTTCCAGTTGGTGTGGCTATTATGACCCCATCAGCTTGCACCTGCCAAATAACATAAAATGGCGTCACGTATATCTCCATATTCTCTAGCTCCCTAATCAAGTGGATGCTTGTTTTAAATAAAAAGTTGTCTTGGAATGATCTATAAAGCCTGAAATATTAAAAAATGGGATGGCCGGCAATGCTTTACAAAAATGCACCTTTGTAATGAGGCGGTCATGTTCATAACACTCAATTTTGGAGAGATATGGATTAGAGCCACGATCAACTACGACTTCATTTAGGACATCGAACACCTTTCCAGGCATTGCCTTCCCATTTCTGAATATTTCACATCGAAGCCGCATTCGGAGAGTTATATAGACACCATCCAGAGTTCTGTTCCCATGAATGACTTGTCTTAGATCCTTCTTATAATCCTCGAACTTTATGAATTAATAAGAAAAAGTAAGAGGAGAGACTTTCCAAGTGAATTAAGAACCAAATGATAACATCGTCAGTTAGGAAGCATACTGTATGGGAAGTGAGAAATCCAAGGGATCCAAGATTAAATGACACAACAGGTGGGATAGCACCTCGAAACAATTTAGAAGCATGGAGTATAACTCCATCTCCTCCTAGGCAAGCAACAAAATCAACCCTTTCATGAAGATCACTGCATTAGGTACAACAGGCAAGGTTAGCATCTTTTTGTGGAGTAAAAAAAGTGAACCAAGACAAACAAACAAATACATGAACAATGCTACATGCGCATACAGTTTATGAGACATCCCACCTGGTATCTTCACTATAGAAGGTTTGAACAAATCCAAAGCCTGGAATTCTAGTAAATATATCATGCACCTCTGGTTCAACAAGAACATTCATTTTCTCTTGGTAATACAAGAAAAGAGCAACCTTCAAATGAGAATGAAAATAGAAAAGCAAATGAGTTAAAACTATGAGATAGTAAACTACTTGCCAGAGATGCTTAAAGTAAATGTAAAACCAAGTATTAAGGAACGATAAGGACATAGTTTCCACTGCATAAGCATGCTGAAAAAGAAAACAGTGGATCTGCTAGAGTGAATATTTTCTGAAATACGGAACTTTAAAAGATAAAGTTTCATACATGAATCATAGAGCTATGTACAACAAGATGAAATTAAATGTTCTCAAAATGAAACAAATGGTGGAAAATCTCCATGGCCTAAGCTAATCAAGATTCGCTTGGGCAAAATTAGGAAGTGACTTGCATGACACACTCAAATCCATGATGTAGGAGGGATGAAAGTAGGTAGAAAAGAAGATCCAATATGATTAGAGAAAACTAATGGTCATATACTCCTTTCTCAATTTAGTTGGTGGATAAAAAATTGGACAGAAAGTAGATGGATTCATATTACAGATCACTGACAGCACTAAATGTTCATTCACAAATCGACGCCAGCTTTTGTAATATGTTTGTGTAAACTGACAGGTTGGATTAGTATGAATGTCGAGCATATTCTTTTTCTTTTCTAATTATAAAGAATAAACGGGAGCAAGTAGGCCCACTTAATCTCTCAACCTGGAATTTTCAAGATATATATATAGAGTTTAGGTCTGCGTACATTCTACCCTCCCCAAACCCCACTTGTGGGATTCCATTGGGTATGTTGTTGTTGTTATACATAGAGTTTAGAAAGTAGATAAGATGATTGTGTAGCACAGAAATTTCAACTGAGCCAAAACAGATGTCTTACTCTCAAGGAAAACATGAGGGTCTTCCTTTCAATTGTAGAAACCCAAATGTGAGCCTCACTAAGAGTAAATTAGCAGCTCTATTAAACCTACTGCTAACTGTATGCATCCTCAGGAAAAACAAATAGAGAGAGCATACCCAGCATTAACAGAGTAGTCAAACAGAGTCCAAGATCAATTAATGATTACTGTGTAAGCACCTCTTTGGCTTCTTCCAAGAGTTCTTGTCCCAGTTTCTTTAGAAGGAGAATGGTCTTTGGCGGGGATTTCCATAAAAGCATCTGCTGCTGGGTGCTAGGATGAGTGAAGGCCAAGGAAGATTCTGTTACCTTTTCTCTGTTGCACAAAAACCCATCTGTTTGAACCAAGAACATCTCTGCCTTCTTTCTGGATTGCACTCTTACCACACCAGTTGTGGACACACACATATTTCCTTCAATCAACTCCATGTTAGCATCAACTGAAAGTCTGGGGGCCTCAATGTTCCTCCTTTCTGTGGATGTTGCAGAGAACACATCATTAGTATCCAATTTGCTAGTTGCATCAATAGAAACACTATTTTTAAAAGAAGTATGTATTTTACCATTGTTGAATCCATTCAAAATTGGAGCTGCAGAACCATTAGCAGTCACATACTTTTCCACATTCGCAGAGGAATTTGAAGATTTCATTGGTAAATGCATATTGCTAGATGATCCATTTGGATTTTGAGACTTTATAGCTCCGTCTCCAGCATAACTGTCTATGATTTTATTCCCTTCAGATATTTCCAGTCTTTTCTTTTCACGAGTGAAATATGTCGCCGGTGAAACCTTCCTACTCCTGAAATATGTAGACATCTCATTTCGGGAGAACAAATTAGAGGGAGGCAGTTGAGAGTTAAGGGGGTTTTCATTAGTACAGGATGCTACTCCACTATCAGCTGCAAGCAATGTGCCTTTCCAAGTGGATGCAATAGTGTCATCAGCTACATTCTTGTTTGGGTATTTGCTGTCCCTAGCTTCAGGAATTTGTCTAAGAAGTTTCCCAGCAAAAGTTATGTTGTTTGATCTTGTACGTAGTGTCTCATTTTCATGATCAATTGCAGAAACACCTTCATAAGTAAGAGTTTCATTTTCTTCTGAGTTAGGTAGCGTGCTTACCTCTTGCGTACCACTACTACCACACAATGGATTCCCATTGGAGGCGACATCCTTATTAGCATTGGACACAAAGTCTGGTGTGTAACGAGTCATGTATTGTCTCCATCTAGAGACCATAACAGATGTTCTCCAAACTCCTTCCCTGCTGTGGAGATATATGGGTCTTCTATATAAATCAGAGACCGTTGCTGCAAACTTCTCAACCTGCTGCACTGAAGGTGTTGTGCCAACTTCAACAGGAATTTTAAGAACTTCAATATCTCCGGAGAAAATGGCTTCATCGAGAAGTTTCTCATAGAAGTTGTCCTTTATAGTCTCAGCTCTAAGATCTATAATAGTCTTGAACCCTCTCTCTAACAGCCATCTAAGACCTTCTTCAGTTACTTGGCCACCTCTCCAAAAAGCAACCTCAGAACTTGCAGACCGTGTCTCTTCTTCTGATGAAAAATAAACAGGATCCCAGTTAGCAAACAATGTATAGCAGGGCTGATCATCTCTTCGTGGAAATCCAGAATCATAAGATACATTCTTCAGCCTTTGCAGCTTTCTCCATACATCAATGCTCCTAGGATCATCAGGTGTTAAAAAGTATTCAAGAGCAACATGCAAGCTCTCACAATACCTCTTCATTTCACCTCTGAAAAAAGCTAGTGGAGGAAGCTTATCATCCATTACATGCACATCAAAGTCACTCCATGTGTTGATGATCAAGGATCTCCCAGATAGGACATCCTCCCTCCCTTTGTTTAGAAGACATACCATGCATCCTAGAACAGAAACTATTTTGTCCTCCAGTAAATGTTTATCTTCTGAGGGCACATCATATGAGATACTACATTCTCCAGTCAGCGGATTGCATAGTGTGTCCATTAATGTGTTATGAAGTTGTTCGGCAGCTCGAAAGATTCTACAATATGCCTCTATCTCAGCAATGTCCCCAGGTAGAGGGCCAATCCAGGATAACTTCGATATACCACGGGCCTGGTGGAGTACAAGTTTCAGGAAAACAGTCAGCTATCTCATGAAATTCAAACTAATAACTATTCAAGCAGACGGAACCTATTAAGAACTTTATAATATCCCTAGTACACGGGGTAGCCCTTTCTTTTGTCAATTGGGTTACTTATATCACAAAATAAAAATAAAAGTAAAAGTTTTAAGCAGAAACCATCCTGGATAATAACTTACCAAAAGAAAAAAAAAGGATCAAAATAAACCATCCCCGATCAAGTAAATAAACAATGATAAAAAGAAGGCAAAACTTAAAATAAATGAACTAATTACAAACAAAAAAGAAAGGTAATTAGAACAACAACATAGTTGAAAGGTTTGTGTGCAAATGTTGGTTTGCTTAAGAAATAAATTAATCAACTAAGTTGTTTTCTCGCTTCGAAATTCAAACAAGAAACACTTGGATTTTGTATCAGTCTATACAAGAAACTTGAAACAGGCAATATGCCACATTATTTGGGGGGGGGGGGGGGGGGGGGGGGGGGGGGGGGGGGGATGGGGTGCATAAAATAGCTAGAAGCAGATCTAATAGCTAGAAACCAAGCCTATCATTGCTGTGTTCCATCCACTATATTGATTCCAAGGAAAAAGAGCATTGGTTTGTAATTGGATTCAATAAAGATGGGAAGAACACGTAAATAATACACATGTTCTGCCTTCAGCTTAGAATCCATCTTTCTCTTCTTTTACTTCCTATTCCAGGACACATCAAGGTTCAACCATGGCATATCTTACATGAAGCGAACTGAAACACAATTTCAAGTCTACTCATTTAAACTAAGTTACTCGGGCTCTTCACTTTTGGTGCCGTACCCATGTCGACACGACAAGGGTGTGGGTGTGGGTTCTATGTGACTCTTTTCCTTTAATCTTCTTCTAGGATTCTCCTCAAGTTCTCCACATAATATCTCATAATTTAGATTTATCACTCTATTTCAAAATATTTTAGTCATATTTCGGCAAATCCCTGTACCCATATTCATATATGGATCCATATCTCCGAATCTTAAAAATTAGATCATAACGGATCCGACCTCTAGATCTGCACCCGTATCAGACACCTGAGTACGAGCAACTTAACATTTAAAGACTCATCGGCCTGTAAAGTGACTGGTGCATATAAAGAAAGAATACAACTTTTGGCATCACTAGTACATTTCAAGCAATATCATAGCTAAGCTTGCAATACCATCCCTTTTTGTCACCGTTAATGCAGCCAGCTAACAACAACACACCCAAAGTGGAGGGAGGGTAGAGTATATGCAGATCTTACCCTCTATCTTGTCAAGAGAGACCCTCAACTCAAAGAAAGCAAAACACAATATTTATGAAGACATATGCAGTAACAATAGCAGGATAGTAAGAAAATAAAGGCATACGAGACAAGAAGTACAACAACAACAACAACATAACCAGTGAAATCCCACAAGTGGGGTCTGGGGAGGGTAGATTGTACGCAGACCTTACCACTACCTCATAGAAGTAGAGAGGTTGTTTCCTGGGAGCCCTCATCTCAAAACCCATAAGCAGAAAGGATTAGATATGACAAAAAGTAAAAGAAAACACATAAAAATACGAAAATATGATACAATTAACACATACACAACAAATAATGACAACACATGCTAGGAAAAAAACACTACTACTCAACCCTACTGAACCCCCTGACTAGGTAACCACCTAACCCTACCAACCAATTAGCCTACTATTCTAATTTGCAATCTCCACTTCTTCCTATCTAGGGTCATGTCCTCAGTGAGATTAAGTTTTGCCATATCATGTCTAATCAC
>DF362482.1:9352-23111 GCA_000787875.1 Solanum virginianum | reverse complement strand
AATAGCATACACCATGGTACCTCCTCCTGGATAGATCGCGTCAGCTCATCCATCACCAAGGCAAACAAGAAAGGGCTCAACACAGATCCTTGATGGAGTAGTAATAGAAAAATACGAGTGAGAAATACAAAAATAGTAAAACAATAAAAATAACGCTAACACCTTGTTTGGATGGTGGTTACCATTGTGTTGTATTGTACTGTTAATCTAATTACAGTGTTTGTTTAGATTATTACTCAAATTCTATTGTATCATATCGTTTAAATCCATCATTAGGTAACGACAAAAACACTCATTTTATGTAACCACCGATTTGGTGTGATCGCATCATTTCTTGATATTTTCTTCTCATTTTGTCTTACTTATTATTTGATAATCATATTTATCATTTATCCTACCTTTTCATAGTACTTCTACCCCATATCCTACAATTCTTGTAAGTTATTATGGATATGTGACTTGATAAACGATGGAGAACGATACATCCTTTCCAAACACTGTATTCATTTAAACAATACAGTATCATTGTATTCATTTAAACAATACAATACGACATAATACAATATAATACAATACATTATGAAACAGTACATTACAACCATCCAAACAAAGTGTAATAGTACTAGCCGGAAAGACCAGACGCAAAGCTATTTAATATTACTACCCGAACACCCAACTTCCATACCTTTCTATCAAGGTCATATCCTCGAAAAGCTAAGCCGAAGGCTTGCCATGTCTTGCTAGTGCAGCCAGCTAATTAACAAAATAACACGACAAACATCCAAAGCTTTAAATGACATTAGTCAAACTTGAATTACAGTGAAAAAAAAGTGGGGGTGGACTAAATTTCTTTTTTCACAACCAATTCTCACCAACATTGATCAATTAAAGGAAAAACAGGAAAACCCACCTGAGAATCCAAGCCAATATTAACAGACAAAGCATTGGAGAGCTCAGCACTGACAACAACCTTCAGTCTTGGTCTTTCAACCCATTTGAGCTTCCTCAGCAACACAGACCCATATGAATATGAAAACCCAATTCCAAACCTTGAAATCTTCCCACATCTCAGATGACAATCTTGAAGATGGATTGCCCCAGTCCGACCCATATCAAACTGGCATGGACAATAGACTGCCATACCACCATTCGGGGGAGAACTAACAATTACACTCCAATTCTTTAACAGAAAATCACTAAAATAAATCAACAATTTTGGTTTCTCCCATCTGGGTATGATCCAAACTTGAATTTCAAGATTCTTCGTAACAATTTCTTGAAGTGGAAATTCTTAGGTAGTTGCTTCTGTCAAGAACAAACAGAGGGTCATTATTTAACAATTCGCAGATTTTGAGTTGTAACTTTCAAGGTTCAGTGTAAATGCGATGAAAGTGATATTATGATCTGAAGGAGAGCGAAAGGTAGAAGACGATGAACAATTAACCTTGGAGTATTGCTTCGACTTTTTCTTTTTTCATTTTCTGATAATTTTACCTAGGGGTTTGTCTATATATTTTAGAGGTGTACTAATATTTTTCACTTCATTTAGAACTTTTAAAATTGAAGTTGAAGAAGAAGTAATGTTTAGTTATAATATTTACTAAGCTAATTTTGAATAATTTTCATGATAAATTGTATTATTTAAAATTTTAAATATAGAAAATGAATAAATATATTTTATGAGTTTTTTTACAAATTTAAAATATAATTTTAAGCTGAGTTTAAAATTTTAATGGCTAAACACTCATTTTTAAATATGGTAAAAAATAATTTTAGTAAAACAAAATATTTTTTATCCCCTTCAATGCCTTATGAGTCAAGTACGTTGCATAGGGCTTGCCTAATGGAATTTGCATATTATTATATATTAGAGTTTTTATTTCGTGCGTATAAAATGCTTATCATAGAATATTTATTCAAAAGACAAAGATTGAAATTGTAGAGACTGACTTATTTCATACTCTTATATTTATTGACATAGCATACTCCCATACAATAAGTACCGATGAAAGAGATTAAAATAAATTTCATCAAAATTCTAACTTCACCGCTAACAATTGGTTCTTAGTATGTGGCCGTTGGTCATTGTCGAAGACCAAGTTTACTCTTGACTAGTGATGTATGTCTTCACAGCATAACAGACAAGCAAGAATGGAACTAGAAAAGAACAAACAAGCATGATGCAACCAAATCTTCTACGAATATGCGGTGTGGTACGTATGGATAATATTTTCTGATTTTTCGAAGTTTGTTTGCTCAATTTTTTTTAGAATATAAAAGTAAAAGTAACATATTCAATGTAATTTTATAAAATGAGATTTGAGAAGGGTATAAGTAATGCAAACTTTAATCTTGCTCGCGAAGATAGAGAAGCTGATTTTAAAAGATTATTTACGCAAAAAATTTAAATGCTTATTTTTTAGCCCCTAGGAATGCTATATTATTTTGATGTTCAACAAGGAAAACCGCTTTGGAAGGCCATCTAACCACTCCAATTTTGGTGCCAAAGTAAAATACCAACTCTACGTATCAATGCTTTTTCAAGACTTTCGAACTTTGTATTTTTAAGCTACTATAGATTTATAGTGCAATTAAGTTAATCGAAAACTATAAAGTCCCATCTCCCTTCCCTTGATATTAAATAGTTAAATGTTATCAACTCATACCATAATATTCATTCTGTAAATGATTCAATTAATACATTCAGATCCATGTACATGGACATGATTGGTTTGAATTTTTTAAATATCAAACAAAATTATTTGTGTCGGATTTTGAAATATATAAACTAAACCAAACCAATAAAACTCAGGTTTTTCAATCTCGATTATTTTTGGGTTTTCAGATATTTTTGTTTTTTTTAATTTCTCGAATTTTTGAACTTTTTTCGAAATTCTTGTGTTTTTGAGTTTTTTTTTTTAGATTTTTTGATAAAGTATTTATAAAACATATAATTAACTTATGATTCAAATATTTCTTTAGTTCTACCAAAATACAAAAATCTAGCATCTTTTTTAAGAAAAACACAAAATATGATATTAGTGAAGTCACAAAAATATACAACAAAAAACAATAATGAGATCACATAAAATAAATAAGTCATAATAAAGATGATCATAATTTTAAAGTACTAAATCATGCTAAATTAAGTCATAATGAAAATATCATAACTTTAAAGTACTAAATCATGTTAAAACAAGTGTAATAAATACTTATTATTTACATGAGAAAAACATTATAAAAAATTAAAACTAGGTTATGTATTTTAATTATCTAAACCAATGTAAAACTAAAAAAGAAATATTCATTATTATTGTCACTCTTAGTGTTGGATAAAAATTTTTTTTCGCTAGTATTAGTATTGATTTGATTTTTGATTTGTGCTTTAGAGTTACTAATATGAAAACTTACCTAAATATATCATATTTAAAAATTATTTACCATTTTTAGGTATGTAAATTAATTGTAATATGCATAATTCACTTTAAAAATATATATATATATATATATATATATATATAGACACACACACACATACACATATAGTAATGTCGGATTGGTTTAGTCAAGGGTTCATTTTTTAAAGTTAAAACCAAACTAAACCAAATATAATCGGATTCTTTTTGTCCAATAACAAACTCGACTTGCGATTTGGTTTGATTGTTGTTTTGATTTTGTTCACCCTATATAGAGATACAGACTATCAAGTATAGGAAATATATTACGATTGCAAACTACATAGTTGTCTAAAAACATTTAAGGAGAATGGATTGTCAAGAATCGATTAGCCACCTTGGGCTATATGCGGTATGCCACTGGCTATCAATACTGATACAGATCTATTTCGATTTATTACCAGGTCTGTTCCAATCCAATAGCCTTCGATTGAGGAAGGAATAGGGGGTACCGGGATGGGGAATTGGACAAATGGGGTCACATCTACTGAGTGGTTCCAATCTGGTCCAATTCATGGGTGATTTTTGAATTTTATTCAAATTCAATAGCCATTATGCTAGCCATTGTCGACGGCTTGTTGGTTCCATTCCTTCTAAGTTTTGGTTAAAGAGTAATAAATATCGTCTAACTTTTATGATAGAAGGTAGAGGAAGAATTGTTAGTTAGTATAAGATGTAGTATACTCGAATAAGAAAGAAATTGATGTTGACATGCCATTGTGTTAGTAAAGATCAAGTATATTTGTTGAATAGAAGAACAGAGAGCATAAGGTGGTAGATCTAAACTAGGCTCATGATTTTGAAAAAAAACGTCACATCAGATTTATAGAGTTATGACCTTAGCTAGATAATGAGGTATAATGAATGTGTCACGATCCAAGCCTAGGGACTAGACGTGACACGGCCAATGGGAAGCCCGAAGACAACCCAAACAAGCCTCTTAGCATATTGTGTACACATCCTTGGTTATGGAAGCAAATTAAACAAACACAAGAGTTGAATAAATGAAAAGGGAAAAGGGACTAAGGAAAACCATTCATAATAATAATAGTATATGAAGAGTCAAGCTTTAATAACATAATCAAGCCATGACATAATATCCAACGACACCTCTAACATAGAGTGGAGTGGGGGCCAAGACACTTTCCAGGCTCACCCTCACTTAAAAGTATCCAACATAAGAACAAGAATCTATAAAGCATGAATGAGAATAGCTATTGCCCTCGGAATTGAGGACTCCCCAACTAGTTTCTTCACAAGAACCAACTAGCCACGTGGAGAAAAAGGATGATCAAATGGAGCTCCGGTCCCTATATGGTAATATCATGTAGGCATAAAGTATGTGTTAGTACGTTTGAATGTACTAAGTATGTGGGATGCAATGCAATAAGAATCATAAGCCATAATAACAAGATGCTTAATCATAATCAATGAACATAAGCTCAATATGCCATGCCTAATTAATACATAGGATAAAACATGCTTGAGGATAACTATACTTACATAACTTGTTTAACACCATAAAGTAACATGAATAGATCATCCAAATACCTTGTACTAGAGGGTGAGGGATATACCATAGGTCATAACCCCTTCTAGTAGGTAATGGGTAGTATATGAGGGTAGAGAAATGACATAGTCATAACCCATACATGTAAGCCTGAGATAATAGATAGTACATGAGGGTAGAAAGACAGCACATGTCATAACCCCTACATGTAAGCATGAGATAATACAACATATTGAATCGCACATGAGGGTGAGGTGTACCACATAGTTCATAACCCCTACATGTCAGTATAAGATATTGCATAGCATTAAATCATACAAGAGGGTAAGACATACAGTATAGTTCATAACACCTACATGTAGATCTTGGCCTTGAACTAGTGGGTAAGGCATATAACAGAATTCAGAACCCCGTCTAGTAGACTTTACAATTCATAAGAGCATAAACCTTAGCATAAGAACTCAATAGCTCAACAACAACCGAGACTTATAAGATCATGCAATAGATAATCAAAAGCTTGAGAATTCTTGACTTGACATTTTATCAAACACTTGGTGAGTTCATTATGCTAGTTCAAGATCATACAATTCAAGAGTGAAATAATATGAGAAAACTCAATGCAAATCAACCCACCAACATATTGTAACACCCTCATGTAGGGTACCTTGAAATCCAATATTAAATCTCATAATAGACCATAGTTTCATAACTCAAAACATAATAGTCTCAATAGATAAAATCAATTCATAGAATCAATTCATAGTATCAGCTCGAAATAGATAGTTGTGCATAATCAATCAACATTTTATAAAATTTCAACATAATTTATAATCAAAATCTATAATAAGAGATACCCATAGGTGGTATAACTTGAAAACATGCAATTTTCATAAAAAGAGAGATTGGGCTCCATGGGTAAAAGGACCCAATGGATGAAACCCACATACCTCAAACTTGGGTTTTCTTGAGATGAGCTTGAAGAAAACTTGGGGCTTGAAGACAATCCTTGAGTTCCCAAGCTAGGCTTGAAATCCTTGAAATTTGAATGAGATATTTGGTTAAGTTTTGGAGAGGGTTTTTCACGCTAAGTATAGGTGTTTTCACGCATAAGTGGGCATGGGGCTATGACCCCAATGCTCTTGGGCCGAAATAGAAAAATAGGAAAAAAAAAAAAACTACACTGGTCTGCATCACTGGCTTGACGAGGATCCATCGCGAAGGGCCAACTAACACTGATCCACGCCCCTGGCGCATCGCGGCTAGGGCGCAGATCGCCACTGTTTTTAAAAAATTTGTGAAAATTATTTTTCGCTACGGGTCTTCTAAAATTTGGGTTATACCCATTCTCCACTCAATTTTTTTCCCTGATCAAGAATATGAAGTCGGATTATTGATATCATGCACGAATTTTGAGATATATGGAAATTATGATTATGGGGACTTTCGAGGCACATTTTCAGGCACTTTTTGGGTTGTTTCATTCATCCATGGGTCCTTTATATGAAAATTACAATTATGGGCATTTTCGAAGCACATTTTTGGGGCATTTCAATATCTTTCCCTTGGGAGCTTTGTCCTCGAATGTCAACGAAACGTATGTAAGAGAAGTAATCATGAAGATTTCAGCCCGACATTATTGCACCAAATGCATCTAAACATCATTTCAAAAAGTCTCAACATGAATGTCAAAAATCACTATAAACTTGCTACCATGAACATGAATGTATGCAAAATGACATAAGAGCTGAAACTTAAGACTTGAAATCATAGATGAGACTTAATTAATTATGTTAGGCTTGAATAGAGTGAAAGAGGTACAGGTATCGCTTCCTCATATCCGCTTTGGCTTTACAAGTGGCACTTTCAATTTGTTGATTCCTCCAAAGGGTCTTGACGGGTGTTACATCTTTGTCCTCAATCTTTTCCACTTGTCTATCCAAAATCTCCACTGGACCTCCTCATAGGCCTAGTTGTCCTCCACAATGTTGACAACCTCTAAGGGCACTATAACACTTGGGTCCCCCACACACTTTCCCAAACATCAACACATAGAAGATCGAATGAACCATATTCATCTCCGTAGGCAACCCCAATTCACATGTAGCCTTGCCAACCCTCCCAAAATTCTATAAGGACTCACAAACCTTAGGTTCAATTTACCTTCTTTGCTAGAAAAGACTACGCTCTTCATGGGTGAGACTTTCAAGTAACCCAATCATCAACATCAAGCACGCTTAACCTACCTTGGTACCTAAGGACCCCATCTCCCCTTGGGGAAAAACCCCCACCTTACCATCCTTCACCAAACCTTTAATTCTAGCAAGACAGGGTCAAGGTCTTGTTTTGTCTTAACTTCCTCAATCAAAAAAGATCCGACACCATCATTAACCACTACACTACTATTTTCACTTCAACCAACCTCATTCCCGACCCAGCCAACTGGTGTACTCCTCGAACCAACTTTTTGTTTCCCAAAAATTCACACTTTTCATACTTACCAAACAACCTCTCATCCTTCAAAATTGCAACACCACCCTCAAACAATTCACAAGATCTTCTTCACTTCGGAAATAAATCAATATATCATCACTAAAACTACCACAAACATATCAAAGTAGGGCTAAAGACCCTATTCATGAGGTCCACAAACATAGTTGGGGCATTGGTCAACAAAAGACATTGTCACAATGTAACACTCCGTGAAATTACTGAAATACTCCTAAAACGTAATCGTGCACATAACGTGTCTTCCAAAGCTTCGATTGGAAATTCGAGATCAGCTTTGCAATCAGTGTGAAAAATTGAGTGAGAAAATGGTCTCGACCTGATTTAAGAGTGATCAAAGTGAAAAATAATTTTCATTAATTAATGACGGGACAGTGTATATCCTCGCCCCCGATGTGACATGGAGGGTGCGGGGAGTGACACTTTAGTTTTTTTTAAATTCGATGGTAATTGAAATTCTTGAAAATTAGTGAAAATGTACTGGTCCGCGCCCTTGGTGCATTGCGAACTAGTACATCAGTTTTAAAATTTTTCTTTTAAATTTCGAGAAGGGTATTTTGGTCATTTTTAAGACATTTTTAAGTCTCAAAATGTGTTCTTGAATATTAATTTGTACGAAAAGGGTTTCAAAACCCATAATTTTCTTAAGTTAAACATACTTTCTAAGAGAGGAGAAAAAGAAAGGGTTGAGAGTTTCAAAATCCAGGGCTAAGTTCTTGAAGAAAGGTTGGAAATTCTTCATCCCAGGTATTTAAAGGCTACCCAGAAAATGGAATTGTTCTTTCATGTGCCCTAATACATGTAATAGGTTGAAAATTGACAGTTGATAGGTCTTGAGTAGTGATTCTTGAACATTATCTTTGTTTCTTGAATATTATTTTTAATTTCTATATATTATCACAAATTGATGATCATCATACTTGTATTTATTGTTTATATGCATTAGTGTGTGATTGTTTTACCTAAATTACATGATTCCCCTTGTTTAATACTTCAAGAATGAAGTAGAGGTAATTGTCTAGAGCCTTGATTGTTTGAATGTGTTGTTTGTTGGACTGAGTCCTGAGAGGAGGGTATTGATGACTAAAATTGATGGAATTAGTGTTCTTAGAGCTTAAATGAGGCTGAACCTTAGTTTGAGAGGAAGAACTTATTCTTTGAGTTGATAAAATGTCAGATGAGATGGGGTCCCTGCCTGAGGCGGGGGGAGTGGGGTTGATTGGTTGTATAACCAGCCTATGTTGATAGACTTATGAGCATATCGAGTCCTGGGAGGAGTATTAGCACCGAAATAGGTAAGAGTGAGTCCTACTTGTACTCATTAACTACGTGGCCAGCGTAAGAGAGAATTGGACTGTGAAAGCGAATGTTTTCTTTATCTCGTAGAGGACTTGACAGACTTTTTTGGGATCCCCAACAGACTCATCCTTTACCCTGACAAGGTACTAGGTGAATATGGCAATGACATCTCTTCATTGTATCATCACTGGCTCATAGGTGGTGATTGTTGATTATAGAAACTCCCAAATAGGTTTCATGATAGTAGTACTCTGATGTTGATGTGATAGTGTGATGTCTTGATGGATAGTGATGTGATAGAGACCGTTTCTTACCCTGAGTTAAGGATGAGTGATTGATGAGCTATTGATATTGTATATTGCTTACTTTAGTCGGTTTTACATACAGTACATTCCACGTACTAACACCCTTTAATGCTGCATCATTTTATGATGCAGATTCTGTAGATAGGGGACTTCAGCAGGCGAACTGTTGAGGTCTATAGCTCTGTGATCCAAAAGTGGTGAGTCCTCTCTTGCTTTCGGGGGACATATTTATCTTTCATCTATTGTGGTAGCCATAGCCTATCATGGTACTTTCATAGACTATAGTTATAGAGGCTTCATAGACATAGACAATTGATAGTGGACGTTAGAGTTGTTTTTTCTGTCTCTTATTCATATTGAGACTGTTTCTTTATTTTATCTCGCTTGCTAGACAGAATGATAGATTTTGATAATCTATAGTCCACTGATAGATAGAATATCCTTATCATCTTCGGCAAATAAACTGATTGAACAAAGGCGATAAAACTAGGTAGGTTGCTTGGGGACTAGCAATAGTCTCTGAGTGCCAGTTACGCCTAGGATACCCTCCCAGGACGTGATACACAAATTTAAAATATCGAAAAGGACATAAAAAAACTCATTGACTACCAAAACTGACTCAATAGGAATGACTTTAGACTCAATATCCCTAACCCTTACGAGATGGTAAATGCATCCCTTAAAGACTAATTTGGGCCTTAAGACAAGAAATGAATCTACCCTTAACTACCACTTTACAGCTTCCCTACTTAAGTCCAGACTCACTAAGGAAATGAAATCTAACTTTATGGGCTCTACAATCAATGGAAGCATGACATGCTTGAAACCAATCCACCCCAGAATAATCTCAAAATCCACCATGACAAGTTCAATAAAATCATTAAACAAGAGTTTATGCAATAAGGACATGGTACAACCCCTATAGACATTCTCTAGTAACAATAGACTTCACCAATGGAGGGTATACACCAAAAAGGTTCACATGATAATTCGAGATACACATGAAGCTTATTAGCAACAAAAAGAATAATTAAAAAAATAGTGGCATCTAAACCTATCAAAGTATGCATAACAAAATCAAGAAAAACCCTAACATACTGATAACAACATCGGGCACCTCATCCCCTCCTTGCCTCTCTTGAAGAGCATAGAACCGATTATGTCATGGAGCACCCCCTTGTTGACCTCCTTGAGCCACTTGATCAACTTGACCACCTTGACGTTGAGGACGACCATCCTTACCCTTGTTTCGAACATAAGCGCAATCAATAAGCTTATGTCTACTCTCCCACACCTATAACATGCATTTGCATCATTTAAGCATTTACCATGATGATACTTTTCACATTTGGGGCATTTAGGAAAACTCGCCCCATCATTGACACCTTGGAATCTTGGGTTAACCATCCCATGGTTAGCAATTCTCTTGTTTGGAGCACTAGAGGACCCTTTTTGGTCTTGATATTTGTGACCTTGTCGGAACCGGTCACCCTTAGCACTTTGGAAACTACCCTCAAATCGAGCCCTTTTAGGCTCCCTACTTCCCTCTTCATAAGCTTCTGCCCCATGAGTAGTTTGGTATATGTCATGAGCCAGGATAAGTCCATATCACCCACTAGCATGGCGGTACGACACTCTTCATTCACCAAGTCGGATACTCCCGACACAAACTTGTTCATCCTTGATCTAGGGTGGGCCACCAAATGTGGAGCATACTTGGAAAACTTGTTCAACTTGAGGGCATACTCCCTCATACTCATGGAACCTTTCTTAAGGTTTATAAATTCCCTTATTTTGGCCTCTTTCAACTCAATATGAAAGAATTGATTGAGGAAGGCGACCTTGAACTCTTCCCACGGAATAACATCGTGATTTCCCCTCTCCATCTTCCATTGAACAAACTAAATTTGAGCCACACCCTAAAGTTGATAGGCCACTAGTTCTGCCTTTTCCTCTGAATTCACCCTCATAATAGCTAACACCTTGTACACCTCATCTATGAACTCTTGGGGGTCTTCCTCCACCTTGGACCTATGAAACTCCGAAGGGTTCATTGTAGTGAAGTTCCTTATTCTTGAGGCCGGAGTATGAACTTGAGGAGCTTAGTCCTCTTGATTCAATTGGTTGGTCATAGCATGTCCAACATAGTAATGGCATTCCGGAACTCAACTTCGATAGCCCCTCCATCTTGAGGAGCTTGAGGAGCAGGGTAGGCCGGTTGCCCACCGAGTGCACAGGCCCTTCTTGGTCTTCCTCTTTATAGCAACATGATCTAGAAGAGCAAAGAGCATTCATTAGGGCAAAAAAGCATTATCTTACACCTAAAGCACGATATAGACCATGAAGAAGGGAAACGTTTCCTAAAACGCCTCATAGCCTCTTACTTATAGTTGTGGCACGCTTCACAACCATGAATAAGACTCTAATCAATGTTGTGTGTTGGATTTCAAGGACAATTAACAACCTAGTACTCTAATATCAAGTTTGTCATGACCCAAGCCTAGGGCCTAGACGTGACACAACGAATGGGAAGCTCGAAGACAACCCAAACAAGCCTCTTAACATATCGTGTACACATTCTTAGTTGCGGAAGCAAATTAAACAAATACAAGAGTCGAATAAATGAAAAGGAAAAAGGGACTAAGGGAAACTATTCATAATAATAATAGCGTATGAAGAGTCAGATTCAATAATATAATCAAACCATGATATAATATACGGTGACACCTCTAACATAGAGTAGAGTAGGGGCCAAGACACTTTTCGAGCTCACCATCATTTGAAAAAGTATCTAACATAAGAATAAGAATCTATAAAGCATGAATGAGAATAGTTATCGCCCTCGGGATTGAGGACTCACCAACTAGTTTCTTCACAAGAACCAACTAGCCACGTGGAGAAAGAGGATGATCAAATGGAGTTCCGGTCCATACATGGTAATATCATGTAGGCATAAAGTATGCGTTAGTATGTTTGAATATACTAAGTATGTAGGATGCAATGCAACAAGAATCATAAGCTATAATAATAAGATGCTTAGTCATAATCAATAAACATAAGCTCAATATGTCGTGCGTAATTAATGCGTAGGATAAAACATGCTTGAAGATAATTATACTTATATAACTTGTTTAACACTATCAAGTGACATAAATAAATCATCCAAATACTTTGTATTAGAGGGTGAAGGATGTAGCATAGGTCATAACCCCTTCTAGTAGGTAATTGGTGGTACATGGGGGTAGAGAAATGGCATAGGTCATAATTCCTACATGTAAGCATATGAGGGTAGAGAAATGACATAGTCATAACCCATACATGTAAGCCTGAGATAATAGATAGTACATGAGGGTAGAAAGACAGCACATGTCATAACCCCTACATGTAAGCATGAGATAATACAACATATTGAATCGCACATGAGGGTGAGGTGTACCACATAGTTCATAACCCCTACATGTAAGTATAAGATATTGCATAACATTAAATCATACAAGAGGGTAAGACATACAGTATAGTTCATAACCCCTACATGTAGATCTTGGCCTTGAACTAGTGGGTAAGGCATATAACATAATTCATAACCCCGTCTAGTAGACTTTACAATTCATAAGAGCATAAACCTTAGCATAAGAACTCAATAGCTCAACAACAACCGAGACCTATAAGATCATGCAATAGATAATCAAAAGCTTGAGAATTCTTTACTTGGCTTTTTATCAAACACTTGGTGAGTTCATTATGCTAGTTCAAGATCATACAATTCAAGAGTGAAATAATATGAGAAAACTTAATGCAAACCAACCCACCAATATATTGTAAAACCCTCATGCAGGATACCTTAAAATCCAACATCAAATCTCATAATAGACCATAGTTTCATAGCTCAAAATATGCATAGTCTCAATAGACAAAATCAATTCATAGTATAAGTTCAAAATAGATAGTTGTGCATAATCAATCAATATTTCATAAAACTCCAACATAATTTATAATCAAAATCCATAATAGAAGATACTCATAGATGATACAACTTGAAAACATGTAATTTTCATAAAAAGAGAGATTTGGCTTCATGGGTGAAAGGACCCAACTAAGAGATACCCATAAGTAATACAACCTGAAAATATGCAATTTTCATGAAAAGGGAGATTAGGCACCATGGGTGAAAGGACCCAACAGATGAAACCCACATACCTCAAACTTGGATTTTCTTGAGATGAGCTTGAAGAGAACTTGGGGCTTGAAGAGAATCCTTGAGTTCCCAAGCTAGGCTTGAAATCCTATAAATTTGAATGAGATATTTGGTTAAGTCTTGGAAAGTGTTTTGAGAGGGTCTTCAGTGATATAGAGTTGAAAAATGGCTAAATATAGGCCTTTTCACTCATAAGTGGGCATAGGGGTATGACTCCAATACCCTTGGGCCGAAATAGAAAAAAGAGAAAAACTGCATTGGTTTGCGTCACTAGTGCGACGCGGACCCATCACTAAGTTCTAACTGACACTGATTCGCGCCCCTGGCGGGTCGCGGCCAGGGCGCGAATCGCCACTGTTTTCAAAAAAATTAGTGAATATCATTTTTTGCAATGGGTCTTCTAAAATTTGGATTATACCCATTTCTCACTCAATTTTTCCCCTGATAAAAAATATGATAACCATGAATAAGACTCTAATCAATGTTGTGT
>DF362483.1:16962-27186 GCA_000787875.1 Solanum virginianum | reverse complement strand
GTCCAGTAGCAAGTTGCTCATGTTCAAAAAAAAAATAATATCTATAGTAAGATCTAGCTTGTCTTAAGTTCTTTTATATTTTTTCGATGTACAAGGACATATATTGGTTTTAAATTTTATTAAACTTTCACAAACTTACATACTTGGGTTTCATACTTTTATTTTGCAAACTGTAGAAATCCACTTTCTCAAGTTAACAAAAATTGGGCCGTATGTTCATGATTGCCAAACAAGCCTTACTAGTATCAAAAGTATTCATGTCTGGAAATAAAACCTTCATTATGCCCACTTAATCTTTCATAAGAATAGTAGAATATTCATGTTCGACGTTAGTGATATAGACACTTACTTTAAATCCTTTTACGAATTTCAAAGTGTTAACGCACGGACGATTTCAAACTTATTAACTTTTTATAAAGTACAAACTTGGTCAATTCCCATGGCTAACAAAAATATCAATCTTTGGTAATTAACAGACGGATCAATCTTTCATAATTTGACAAACTTCTCTCACTTTAGGAATCAAATGTACCCTACTTTAAGAATCAAACTTATCATACTTTATAACTTTGGAGTCAAGGGAAACTTAGTTCGTTGAAAGCTATTGGAAAGGAACAAGCATAGATTTGAACTCAAATTGGAGACATAGAGGACTTTTCAAACTTTAACATATTTTACATTTCAAATTTAGGCATGCCGAGAGAAGGAAACTTTACATACCTCTTTTCTTTGCTGAGGTTAGCCCCAACAATAATGTAAATTCAAACTATTCTCTCGGACGCCCAGAGTCTACAAATAGCATAATAACACACATTATTAATTACTAAACTTCCGGCAAGGGGGGGAAAAAATTGGGGGGGGGGGGCCCTTAAATTAGACCATCCTGGGGGTTCCCAATTGACCCTATTTAACCAACAACAACAACAATGGGGTATCAAGAAGCCAATCCAAGCCACAAAGCTTTCTTAATTTATTAACATACCTTGTCTTTTACCAAACTGAAAAACAGGGCCAACAACATATTATTTACATACTCAACATGTTCAAATACTTCTACAAGCTTCAAGAGTCGAATTGTATCATTTAAACGCCTTACAAACCATTTACAATCTTTATTTTAACTCAAGAGAAGAGAAATTTCAACTTACCTTCAAAACCCTTTCACAACTTCAATACTTCAAATACGAATTTCCAAGCGTTTCCTTGCCAAACCAAAGCTATTACGATGCTTGGGGAACTCCATATACTAGACTTGAAGCCTTAGAATTGAAGAAAGAATCAAAACCAACAATTTTTTTGAGGAGTTACTGTAGCGGTACTGTAGCAACCCGAGAAGGGTTGCTACTGTTCACCTCCCTCATCTTTTTTTCTCTAAGTGTTGAAGACAAAAATGATCAAGCTCCCTCTTGTATATGTATATATAATCGGATCTGACATGAAGTTCTGAATAGACTCTGAACAAACGACATTAGACTTTTTGATTGAAAAGACAACAATCTTTATACCACAATGCTCGTGTAAGTATGCAGGTGATTTTTCTGACATCCTTAGGTTATGTTAATGTTTCAATACTATTAGGAGTCTCAGCATTACTTGACAGTCAGTTATAATTTAAATTCAGCATCATTATCAGCTTGACTCTTAGAGCTCGTTTTGTGATCGAATGGATAGAATAGTATATTGGTTATATTTTATTCCAGTGGGGTAGCAAAGCCCTCTTCCCCAATTTCTAGTTTATATAGGTAGTTCTTAGTACAAATTCTTTTGTAAATACACCAATTTTTTCACCACGATAACTAGTCTCTCTTACATCATCTTCTAAATCTCATTATTTCTTAACAAGTGGGGAGACCTTACCTGAATCCTCGACCTGACTGCATCAACTAAAAATTTTCCACTATTATATATATATATATATATATATATATATATATACACCTGAGCCTGTGAAAACAAATTTAATTACACCGCTCTCTAGTGCAAGTGCAGCCTTACAATTCCTTAGCATGCTTAGTTATTACATTCCAACTACTTTATCGGTTGATCAAACTCCCCTTTCTCTTTTTTTCAATTTATCTGACATAGCGACATTAGTATCGAACCTATAATCCACCTGAAACCAGAAGCAATCAAGAGTTGAACTCTTCCCTGTGATGAACTGATCACTTACTACACTACAACCACCATTACCGACTTTCATCTTTAACTTGTAATACCGATCCATAGAATCACTTTTAACATTAAATCTTAACACCATACAGTAATCTTGGTTTCCATTTGGGAGCTTAATTTAACTATTAGACGGTCCACAAACCTTTTAGTTTTTGCAGTTATACTCAAGGGAAGGTACTACAACTTCAAGTGCATCCCAAAAAATATTTCAGTTTCACATAATAGCGTAAGATAGAATCAATTCCTTACTATAGTAAAACAACTTCTTTAGGCAAACCAACCTTTATTTTAGATCATTCCACATATATTTTGCCAAAGTAGCAAATGCTGCGCTTGGACAAAGATTAAAGAATCCATCAAAGAACTATCCATCAACTTTCTCCCATTGATTCCTTAGCTCACACTCACACTGACCTTAGTACAAGTTCCATTATCCGGACTAATCCTATTCCCTCCTACAAACCCAGTTCCATTGTCCTACTTTACCACCCAATTCCAATTCCAAGGAGTAAAAAAAAGGATTAACTTGACTTCACTCATGTCAATAGGACCCACAGACAAGGGATAACTATAATCGACTAACTCATAGATATACTAGGTACGGAATTTACATTACCAATATTTTTCACCATTAATGAGCTCCATCATATGGCCACCTTCGAGAATTCTATGCCTCTTACTATGCGATTGTATGTGGCAACCCTCCGAGGCTTATGAAGCCCATTGAGGCACCATGGTTAAGTGAAGTCATGGTCAAAGCATATCCAGAAGTAAGTCCATCCTTTTGAACTTGTGATCTACAAGATAGCTGTAAAACTTGCTTCTCCGGACAACTGAGATCTCTCCCTAAGGCATAGCTGAAATAAAAAAAATTTTAGTAATAAGAGGGGGAGCGATCACCCTACTAACACCGCTCTAACGAACAATCTAAGATCAGAAGAAAATGATATCCTAACTATCCTGTAGCCTCCTGTTTATGATAAACCGCCCAACAAACACAACAATCAAACATAATATCCAAACTGACTGATATGTTTCTAACTTTCAGCACACAAACCTAATATACAAACTGACTGACATAACCCATACTCACAGGAGTCCACAGACCTCTATACAGACATACTGACAAAATAAGATGGGACAAGGCCCTGTCATACCCAAAATGAATATAGTACAAAGTAAAAAAACAACATATATACCAAAAGTAGCCTCGAAGCAAGGAAGCTCTTCAAACTGCAAGCTGGGGTCCTAAAGAGGTAGCCTGCTACTCTATGCGTCTGCACCTGCGGGCATGAAATGCAGCCCCCGAAGAAAGGGGGTCAGTACGAAATACGTATCGAATATGTAAAGCAGAAAATACAAACTGTAACCGAAAGTGATAATCCAACCAGAGGTATAAAATGCCAAACTCACATGCGAATGTCAAGGGGACATTTTTGTTTTATCTTTTCAAAATAGCAAACTGACGCCTAATGGACCAGAATGATGGCGACCTCCAAACTCGCGCCACCCACTGCCTCACACCAGAAAGTTCAAATCCCAAAGTCTCCCACACAGATCTCAAATGTAGCTGAAGTGAGCCAGGGCGAGCGAGGCCCAACACCCACGTCATTGTATCTGTGATTCGAGGCGAACGAGGCCCAATACTCACGTATCATAATATTGGTGAGCCGAGGCGAACGAGGCCCAACGCTCACGTATCATAATACATAGCAAACATCATGCCGATAAGTGAGCTGACGCGAATGAGGCCCAGAGCTCACGTGAGCCGAGGTGAATGAGGCCCAGCACTCACACGTCATATTGCCAACATATCCCAAGCCCAGCTCCTTATGGCTACAAACTAAGCAAAGCCGATCCATGGGCAAACTGACCCGCCGTATCCAACCTGCTTGGGAATATACATATATATATATACATAATATAATATAATACGCATGATAACAATCGGCCCGGGAATCGGTGAGCGGAATCATAAGAGGAACGAATAGAGTCGTGAGGATTACATGCACACAATCTATTTGATAAGTTCGAAAATCTAGTTATATGCTCCCAATTAAAAATAAAGCTTGGTTATGGCAAATTAGTCACATTAGAATTCAACATATTATTTACCAAACTTCTAACCCCATAGTAAACCATTTCTGTACAAACTTAACATCTTACTTTCCTTATTATTATTTTTTTCCTTTCTTTCAAACAATCCAAGATCATAATAATTTACTCACATTCCAAATTTAATACATATTATTTCGAACTTAGCCATCTTTCACAGGTTGCAATTTTTACCAATCTTAAAGTATTTAATTTTTCTCATATTTTCCTATTAGGCATACAAAACATGACTTGGACAAAAAGGTTCATTTCTGGAACCAAAATATTATTTCCCGCAAATTCTAAAAATGACCAAGTGTTCAGAATTAGGGATAACCTGTTGTCCTTACATTTTTAAGTTTTCCAAGGTAATAGTAAAAGGCGAAATTTCACATTTAATATCTCATTATTATCAAGAGTCCCAACTAGTAGCAAGTTGCTCATGTAAATAAAAAAAAAAATAATATCTATAGTAAGATCTAGCTTGTCTTAAGTTCTTTTATATTTTTCCGATGTACAAGGACATATATTGGTTTTCAATTTTATTAAACTTTCACAAACTTACATACTTGGGTTTCATACTTTTATTTTGCAAACTGTAGAAATTCACTTTCTCAAGTTAAGAAAAATTGGACTGTATGTTCATGATTGCCAAACAAGCCTTACTAGTATCAAAAGTATTCATGTCTGGAACGCCCAGAGTCTACAAATAGCACAATAACACAAATTATTAATTACTAAACTTCCTCCAAGTTTTACAAAAAATTTGCCAGTATCTCCCCTTAAATTAGACCATCCCGGGGGTTCCAAATTGACCCCATTTAACCAACAACAACAACAATGGGGTAACAAGAAGCCAATCCAAGCCACAAAGCTTCCTTAATTCATTAACATACCTTGTCTTTTACCAAACTGAAAAACAGGGCCAGCAACATATAATTTACACACTCAACATGTTCAAATACTTCTACAAGCTTTAAGAGTTCAATTGTATCATTTAAAATGAAAATTTTGATACCACGACTTATACAATTACTCTTGTATAGACAGAACGAGTCATACTATGACTTATAAGACCTGTGACTGAAAGAATGAGTCGTAGTATTGAGTCGTAGGTGGATAAACCTTTAATTTAACTCAAGAGAAGAGAAATTTCAACTTACCTTCAAAACCCTTATACAATTTCAATACTTTAAATATGAATTTCCAAACGTTTTATTGCCAAAGAAAAGCTATTACAATGCTTGGGGAACTCCATATACTAGACTTGAAGCCTTAGAATTGAAGGAAGAATCAAAATAAATAATTTTTTTGAGGAGTTACTGTAGCGGTACTGTAGCAACCCGAGAAGGGTTGCTACTGTTCACCTCCCTCATCTTTTTTCTCTAAGTGTTGAAGACAAAAATGATCAAGCTCCCTCTTGTATATATATATATATATATATATATATAATATCCCAAAACCTTTTAATGAAATAATGACTTGGTCAAAAGAAACTTAGACCAATCCCATATATATATGTATATATAATATCCCAAAACCTTTTAATGAAATAATAACTTGGTCAAAAGAAACTTGGACCAATCACAACATTACACACTTGAAAATTCTAGAATCATATTTCCAACATATAAACATCCATAAATTTCTACTCACATACTAAAAGAAAATTCCTACTTAAATTCTCATAGTCTTCAAAAATACACTTAAGCATAGAATTTTCCAAAATTTATAATATTGGTTCCAAAGTTTGGCATTATTTCAAAACACCAATTTATGGGCTCTAACACTTGATACACTCGATTCCTTTTTCCCACAAAACCCTCTTTTTTCAGCTAAAATCTAGTCCATCGTTGCATTATCTCCTTCATCGGCAACCTGACACTATATACTTCTCATCTCCGGTGAGCTCTTCCTCTTTCCTCTTCCATTTTCGCTCGAACACTCCATTAAAAGCAAATCTAAACGCATACATGATCTTCTAACGATGAAGAAAAAAGGAGAAATTAAATCAAACAAGGACAAATCTTCAAGTTCAAAATCCCTCAAATCCAAAAATCTCAAAAAAAAAAAATTTTGAAGAAGAAAGCTCATCTTCAAGTTCAAAATCCCTCAGATCCAAAACTCTAAAAAAAATCGAAGAACAAAGCTCATTGGGACATAAAACTGGGTTGTTTATAATTTTTTTTATGGTGATTCACTAGATATGATGATTCATGAGGATATAAAATTGAGTCATATATGTTGCTGATCCGTTGGGACTATATTGATTATTTTATTAAGAAAATATAGTGATTCATGTGTGTAGTATGTATCTTGTATGGTGATCCATTTCAAAACTATGAGTTGTTCATAACTTTTTATGGTAATTCATTAAATATGGTGATTCATTTATATATAAAATGAGAGTATATATCTTGTATGGTGATTCATTTCAAAACTATGAGTTGTTCACAACTTTTTATGGTGATTCATTAAATATAATGATTCATTTATATAAAAAAATTGAGTCATATATGTTGTTGATTCACTAGAACTGTATGGATTGAATACAGTGATTCATTGGGACACATTTGCTAGTTGTTATTGGTTGATGATTCATTGGGTGCATCATACAAGGATGATACACCAATGAATCATATTAATGAGTTGATTCATTGAGACAATGGATCATACAATATGATTCATTGCAATAAAATAGTTAACACATGATTGATTCACTGCATTAGATATTAATTACAATGAATCATGTATGGCGTAGTGTATCCGTAAAAATGACCAGTGTATTTGCATAATGACCATTTTAAGAGATTTTTATTAATATGCAAATAGTGGGAATATATTGTAATTTCTATATTTCCATATGGAATTTATGTAAGTTACCCATTTTTTAGTTGATTTTTATGTCATGTCATGATATGTGAGACACACTTTCTCTAATTTGTTGATTCTTTAGACAAAAGTGTCAAAATTAAACATGAAAATTGGAGTTAAAGAGTTAAAATGGAACACAAATGAGTTGAAGTGTTAAAATGAAAATTTTGATACCACGACTTATACAATTACTCTTGTATAGACAGAACGAGTCATACTATGACTTATAAGACCTGTGACTGAAAGAATGAGTCGTAGTATTGAGTCGTAGGTGGATAGCTGCAAGTGCTGAAACTAGAAATCATGGCCAAAAGTTGTTGTTCTAGACTACAAATACTGGAATGACATATGGAAACTAGAGAAGTTTTACTGATTTTTGGCAAACCACTAGTTCAGATCTTCTGAACACGGGTTGTAGTTTCAGATCACAATTCGTATGTTGATGACGGGCTTGCAATCCGATTTTATTTAGGACAAAATTTGTTTTCATTTTAAACATATTATTATAGTTTTTGTTGCTTAGAATTTGGAAAAATACATTATCTGATTTTTGAGCAATAAAGTACAATAATTCTTGCTTATTGGCTTTATTCTTATAATTTAAGATTTCGAATTTCAATTATTCATCTAGTAAATTGATTTTATTCTTGCAAACATGGATAGCAAAATTTCATAACTAGAACAGGAGAAATCAGAATGAATTAATAAAGCAGGTTAAAATACTTAGGGGTCGTTTGGTGTGAAGGATAAATGTAAATTATCCTACAATAAAAATATAGTGGTTCTTAAATTGTTGTTTGGTTGGCAAATTCGGGATAACTTATTCCAGGACTAATAAATAGTACCGGGATAATTTATCCATCATTTTGGGTGGTATACTACTCCTGGGATAACTTATCCTCGGATAAAGGGGATAAATGACAAGAAAACCCTTTAAAACCCCTTTTATATCTCACTTTGTATATTTATATTATTTTTGATATAATATATAATAACATTACAACCTCCCCTCCTTATTTTTATGACACTTCTTCATATATTTCTATTGAAAAACTACACTATATGATATAATTTTTATTGACTAATTATTATATTATTTATATTTTGATGTTTCATAAATCCTTTTTTACTTTAGTAAACTTAAAAATGGAAGTTCTATTTTTGAATTAAATAAGACAATTTTTTTTATTTTAAATGCATATAATATTATCATGAAAATGCACACATGGTAATAATTAAGCTGAATAAAATGAAAAAATTATTTTAAAAATGAATATTGAATGACAAAGCTAGCAAAGAAATACATAAAAAAACAAACTAATAAAGTGAAGGATACTTTTGTAAATAAACAATGTATTCTTAAAATTTATGCAACAAACCAAACACTTAGGGGCCCTTTGGTACAAAAATGAATAATGCATGGATTAGTAATGCAGGGATTAGTAATACTGAGATTATTTTTTATCTCATGTTTGGTTTATTGCTTCGCACTTAATTTTGTGCTTGGTTTAAAATTGTATAAAAATTTCTTTTCCAATTATATCCTTGAACTATTGTGAGTTTTTCTATTTCATGTAATTGGATCAAGGTACGTAATTGTTGGACAATATTATTTCTAATAAAAATAATACATCAAGACCATATTTGTTACAATTTAAAATTTGAATACGAAGTGATTAACAAATTAATTCACTGAAGGAAATCTCAAGTCGGAAATGAAAGAAGTCCCTTTAAGTACTATTTCGTTTCATCATTAGTGATGGTGCTGACTAAATCCTTCAAAATATTCCTAATTAACCTCAATTTTCTTCTCATTAAGAAATGTCATTCCAATATTCTTTCTGTAGTCTCTTTATCCCGATAAAATTATTTTTGCAAACTAATTCTTTGATCCTGATACTCTCATTAATGTTTTTTTCAGTCCAATGTAGTCCTCAAAATTAGTCCTCAAAATTGGACCACCATTATATTCATTGAACCAAAAAAATATTTAAGAACTCTTGAACATAGCATTGAATAGTTACAAGTCGAAAATGATGACCCTAGGCAACAAGCCAGAATGAAAATTGATATAATGTGATTGTCATATATTATTTTATCAGACAGTAAATTCAAATCCTACTAATGGTAATGAGATAAGAAGAAACTCTTGTAATGAGATGGTCCAAACCAAATCCAATCTAATAGTAAAAGTTCATGACAAAATCCCAATAAGATATATGAAAGAAACTCCTGTAATGAGGGGTAGTTTAGTCATTTTGTTGTTTTATCCAAGTATTACTAAGCCTAGTATTGGTAATCCCTAGATATCCTAGGGATTAAATAAGACCACATATGATAGATTAAATTATCCATGTATTAGATGTATTTGAGTTAAAGTGTCCAACCAAACGTTGGATTATATGGATTAAATCTTAATCCATGGATTATTTTTAAATAATCCATCCTACCAAGCGGGCTGTCAATAACAAATAATCTTAGTATAACTTATCCCATCATTACTAATCCCAACATAACTTATTCCATTATAACTTATCCTTTCCTAATTTCTATTCCAACCAAATGACCCCGTAGTGATTCTTGAATGGTGTTTATGCATGTATTGTTCTTCTCTTCATATTTATTGCTTTTGTTGCCATGGTGTATACTATTTGCAAATGACATAGTACTGATTGATGAGACCCAGACTAAAGTTAATGACAGGTTGGAGGCCTGGAGACACGCCTTGGAATCTAAAGGATTCAAGTTGAGCAGGACTAAAACGGAATACTTAGAGTGCAAATTCAGTGTTGAGAGGGACGAAGCAAACTGTGATGTGAGGCTTGCCACTCAACCTATCCCCACGAGGGAAAGCTTTAAGTATCTAGGGTCCATCATCCAGAACAATGGTGATATCGATGATGATGTCACACACCGTATTGGGGCGGCATAATTTATCCATCATTTTGGGTGGTATACTACTCCTGGGATAACTTATCCTCGGATAAAGGGGATAAATGACAAGAAAACCCTTTAAAACCCCTTTTATATCTCACTTTGTATATTTATATTATTTTTGATATAATATATAATAACATTACAATC
>DF362483.1:0-16851 GCA_000787875.1 Solanum virginianum | reverse complement strand
GTTAGGAGGTGCGAGAGGTTGGTTTTAGGAGCTACACAGAGGGGTAGAGGTAGACCGAAGAAGTACTGGGGGGAGATGATTAGACATGATATGGCGAAGCTTAATCTCACAGAGGACATGACCCTAGATAGGAAGAAGTGGAGGTCGCGAATGAGAATAGTAGGATAATTGGTTAGTAGGGTTAGATAGTCAGGAGTACAGATTTTCCCATTGGCCCAATGATGATTTTTGAACCATTCAGATTTTAAATTAGAAAAAATTATAAAAATTCACAATTTATGTTTACATAATTTTATATAATTTTGACTCTTTTAAAAAATTACAAAAATATCTTAAATGATACAAAACTGCAATACTTATTGATATAAATTACAATCCGTACTTCTCCATGTATCATAGTTAAAATTCCTTAATATTTTTTACCTTTTCGACATGTATCACTAGTTTTGTTTTTTGTATAAAAAAGAAGGGATTTGCGGTAATTTTGAAAAAAGTTAGTATTAATCAAAATTAGCTTCAAAAAATATAAATTAATATATATTTTTTAAAAACAAGATCGTATGTGTCAACCGGTGACAGTGGACCGGCTATCAGTCTACCAGACTCCAATGCCTAGACAGCCCAGCGCCCCATCCTACATATGAACCCGGTCAAGGAGACGCTTATCGGGTGACCTGGCCCACTTGACAGGTTTAGTTTCGAGCAGATAAAAAGAACATCTTGTTTTTGGGTTTTCTATATGGATGATCTGATTCATCCAGGACATACCATTTAACTTCTTCAAACTGGTTAACTACTCTTTAATTAATGCGGTCAAAGCTACGACTGACAAGATGCGATACAAATTGAATACATGTCCCTTCATTCAAAATAATTTAGAAATTTAGGATAAAGACTGAATTGTAAGATCTGAAAATTTTAATTAAACAAGACGTGTTGTGTGAGAATGCACGACCAGGGAAAAACAATAGTATAAAATAGACACACTTGAATGCTTTGATGACCATATTTGCCTAGACCATTGAACATATTCTATACATATCAAGGATGGAATTGACAAGTCAATTATATCTACAAATCACACCACATCAACAATCTTTTGGTTTCAAATCACTAACGTGCTTCCAAAACATAGACTTGTTGTATAGCAAAATAAGCTATTTTCCTCTTCTTCTTTATCATAGATTTCTAATCAAATGACACTTGAACAACTCATTCTAGGGTCAACTGACATATCTTGTCTACTATAATCAAATAAACATATTGGCTAGATTAACAAGATGGAAAAGTATTTCTAAAGGAAAAATTTCAAAGTAAATTTTGTGAAATTACTGAAATTGTTTGGCGTGGGAAAAGTATTTCTAAAGGACAAATCTCAAACTACGTTTTATGAAATTAGTGAAATTGTTTCGCCCGGTTATTATGAAGTAACTTTTAAATTTTTTAAATATTAGAAATTTAGAATTAATTGTCAAATCGAAATATATGATTCAATTTTTAATCAATATTATAACTATCAAATAACTTTTATTTTCCTCTGCTTTGTCGTCATTGTGATATTATTGTGTTTCTACGGACAGTTGGTCCTTTTACTTAATAAGCTATGGGGGGGTGAAGCAATACATTTATGTTTTTCTCGTTTTCTTTCATTTTCCTTTTTGTTAAACAATTTTTTCTGTTTCTTGTTTCATCAGCCATTCATTTTTCATTAAAGAAAAAGTCCAATATAAAAATAATTCAACTCAAATATAATTTCCAAAAGATAGTCCAAAAAACAATCCATTGATATTATTAAGTCTCGACATATTGAATATAGCATAAAAATTGATACGTTACTTGACTATTGTTTTTCTTTGCTAGAAAATGCACCACATTCAACAATATAATCAAAAGGAAGAAGGATAACAATTATTCAATTCACATTGAAAAAAAAGGAGGCATTCGAATGACTAGTAAAATTCTATCTTATGTTTTTTTACTATGAAAGTCCAAAAAGTAAAGGAGAACATTAGAGTAATTGGTAAAACTGCCTTCATATGACCAGAAAGTCATAGGTTCAAGATTTGGAAACAGTCTCGCATAGAAATGCAGAGTACAGCTATGTACATTAGACTCTTGTGGTCGATCTCTTCTCCAAACTCTAAGCATAGCGAAAGTTTTAGTGTACGAGGCTACCATTTTGTGAAAGTCAAAGAAATGATAAAATTATAATTACTTGAAGAAGGACATGATATTGATAAATGTGATGGATAATTATATTTTCTCATAATCTAATCAACTCGAGAAAAAGTCATTAAATTTTTTTTTCTAGATAGAAAACTAACGAAGAAGAAGAAAATGAGTGAAACATAAAAAAATACACTCAAAATATTTTGATTTTTTGAGTTTTATATAAAAATGAAAAATTCGAGACCGGATTTGTGATCAACACGAAAAATTGAGTGGAAAAATGGTCTCGATTGGATTTTAGAATGACTGAGTCAAAAGATAATTTTTCGCAATTTATTCCGAAACAGTGTTGGTGAGGTGAGGTGAGGTGTTGAAGAATAAAAAATCTCACATCAATCGTTAAATGAAAAGATTATTCTCCTTATGAAGCTTGAATCATCTCCTCATCTCGTATAGATGCCAACATCAGTCTCACTAATTACCATTTAACACTAGATCTACGAAACATCCCTTGATCCCAATGTTTTAGTCTTGCATGTACCCATTTGTTTATAAAAACCTAAGTAACCTAGTCTTGTTGAATATAAAATTTTTAAATTGGCCTTGGTCCTTCCTTGAATATTGTGTACATTGATTGAGGCAAAAATTGAATCTAGAAATTAGAACATTCTTAGCCAAATAGTGAATGCCAATAGAACGATTGGTCAAAGAAACTTGATAATGCTTTATGGGCCTAATACCACATAACTTTCAAAACCCTAAATGGAGCTAGAAAGAAGCTAAGAGTCATATCCTAGAGGAAGGTTCTAATGGTGATTTCATATCTTTGCATCCGGAATAATAGGAGAGTTGAGAGATTCTTGTGGATAGTGATGCCTCAACCTTTAACTAAATAGAATATGGACACTTTAGGACATTCTAGGCTTGTAACGTAGGCTCAAGGAGCTTTGGCATGGTATTTTCAGAACATAGTGACTAAAGGCCCTCCTTGACATATACCGGTGACGACATCAGATACCTCATCAACCACTTGTCTTTCTTGAAGAGCATAAAATTTATTTTGCCTTGGAGCACCTCTTTGTTGGCCTCCTTTAGCCCTTGGACCCGCCAGAGTGATGTGATGTCAAAATACAACATATTTGATGCCTAAAACAAGGGATTTTGCAAGTTCTTCATGTGATTTTTTATGGTTTTATGTGTTTTATGTTTGATTTTGCAGAAAATAAAGGTTGGCCTGGTTTTTGGAAAAAGTAGTAGATTTTGTTGAATTTGAAAAACTACGAGACTCACTACGAGTCATAGCCCAAGTTACGAGTTGTAGGAACCATTAAATCACAGAATTCAATAACCCTGATAGGTAGATTTCCAATAAGTTGAAATTTAACAACTTATTTATATCTCTATGTTAGTTTTTCCCATCTAAATGATGAATCCTAGGCGTATTTTAAGAGACAAAGAAAAGTTAGAAAATTGGCACCAAGTGACTTCCATGGGAGGCCTCGACAACACATAAAGATTTTAGAGGCCATAGAAGGCTTCGTGAAAGACCTGTCTTTGTTGCCTCCCCTTGAAGACAAGGTCCACAGACCTGTCTACGAACCATTTAAAATTCTACGGCCCATAGAGGGTGTCATGAGCTTTGGCATAAGAACCCTTCTTTAGGTGCCCTATCGTGACCTCTTTTACAACCTATGAAGGGATCTATGAATCGTAGAAAGTTCTAAGCACCTATACGGCCTGTGAAATTTTTCGTGGCCCATCTGAGCTTCCATAGAAGGCGACCCTTAGAAGCGCTATATATCTTATCTTCGCAGACACCTTCACAGATGGTGATGAGGTATATCTTATCTTCGCAGACACCTTCACAGATGGTGATGAGGTATATGGCCCAAGAAAGAGTCATGGGTAGGCCCTATGCGTGACACTATGATTAGGACTCTCAATGAAATCCCAATCAAATCTTTTAGCATATGATACACATACACAGGTAAATAAAGTATCAATACATATCTACAATAAACCTAATACAAACCAAATCTCAAATAGTTCAATAAAAAAAAGAATCAATAGTCAAAGAAGGAAGTATAGAATCCACACAATCCAACATACCTCTACAAGATCTAACAAATGTGGGTATTAGCGCATAACTTCCTGTAATTGTCCATAGTTAGTTATAGTGTTACTGCACTTCCTTTAATTGTGCAGATTCTATATTGTTAGGTAGTTATCTACTAGTCATAGGATTAGCATAGAAGTTTATTATTAAGAGTCTACTAGGAATAATCCTCCTATAAGATAGGAGTTATTGTTGGTGTTGACTTGTATTTAAGGTGCTTTTAGTTTATTGTAAATAAGAACTCAATCGATCTTGAATCTTTATAGTGTCATAGCTGCTCTAAACTCCAACGAGTATCGATAGCCAGTTCACCTTGTTCATTATTTTTTTCCTTTTTCTGTTCCTCGTTCATTATTTTTTGCTCTTTTTTGTTCTTCTATCATGGTGAATCCAAGTGACTCCATTGTTGTTAGTGATAACACCAATCACCTAGTTCAATTTAATCCAGGTTCCCAATTACCCATCAAACTTATTAGTCCAAGCAATTTCATTATTTGGAAGGCTCAAGTTGAGTCTCTCATGTTAGGCCATGACCTTTAGGGTTATCCAGATGGGACCATGACAGTGCCACCAAAGACTGTCCTTGAGAATAATTTCGAGGTACCCAATCCCAAATATAAAATCTTATTTTGACAAGACCAGTTAATTTGCAATGCCTTGATGGCATTGGTTGACCAAATGATCACGTCCACATTCACAAAAACCTCCACCTCCAAGCAAGCCTGGGACACATTTCATCACTTGTATGGGAACAAATCACACACTCGAGTTTTCAATCTTTGAAACTCCTTAGCCACAATCACCAAAAATTCTTGCAGTATGACTTCGTATCTCAAAGAGATCAGAACTATTGTAGATGAACTTGCAACTGCAAGCGCTCCCATTCCAGAAGCCAAACTTGCTATCAAAATACTTTGTGGCTTTGGACCTGAGTATGATTCCATATCTACTGCTATCTAAGCGCGAGATGCACCTATCTCGTATGAAGACTTATATGATAAGCTTCTCAATAGAGAGCTTCTCCTTCAGCATACGGAGCCTCACCAATCTATGCCCTCTATTACTGCTGCAATGGTGCAAAAGTCCTCCTCCCCAGCTAATTTTACGCCTCAAACCAATAGGTGCGGATAAGATTCACATCCACAAAATTCTAGGCAGCTGAATGCATCACCCACCACATCAAATTGGAATACAACTGCTTCTCCTTAACAAAATCCTCCAGTTTGCTAGTTATGTGGTAGGGTTGAGCATACTGCCAATGTATGTCATTCTTGTTCTCGCAATCACTTGGAAGCCAAGGTGCACTATGCTTCAATGCCTTAGATTGTTGATTTAGGAGCATTTCATCATGTGACTACGGACTCTCAAAATCTTCAATGTTCGGATGACTACACCGAGACTGAGCAAATCACCATGGGTAACGGTAACAAAATCCTTGCAACTCACACTGGTGATGTTCAGTTAAATACTTCCACAAAAAAATTTTGCCTTTCTAATACCCTATGTGCCTCCGCTATTAAATGTAACCTTATATCCATGTCTAAATTTTGTCAAGATAATCTGACATCCATGGAATATTTTTCTTATTCATTTGTTGTGAAGGATTTGAACGCGGGGGTAATGTTGGCATGCGACCAGAATAGAGATAGACTTTATGAATGGCCTTTTGGAGAAGGTCAATGCAATCTGAGCTATCTAATAAATAAGGCGGAATCTCAGTAGTCTTGGCATAGAAAATTAGGACATCCAACTAAAAGAGTGCTTAAAACACTCTTGCATAAGTTTTTAATTCCTGTTTTCAATTTTGAAAAGTTTGAGTATTGCAATTCATGTTCATCTAATAAAAGTCATCGTTGACCTTTTTCTCAAAAGACTTTACAAAGGACAAGGCCTTTGGAAATTATTTTTAGTGATCTTGGGGGCCCTCACTTGTTTTGTCGGTTGACAAAAAATTATATTATGTAATTTTTGTTGATCAATTTATCAAATATATTAGGCTTTGTACAATTAAAAATAAAGGTGAAGTTCAAACAATTTTTTCTAAATTTAAATCCCTTGTTGAAAACTATTTTCATCCTAAAATACTCTTAGTATACACTGATAGTGGTGGTGAGTTTGAAGGCCTTAAATCATTCTTTCATGTCAATGGTATTGAACACCTTGTATCACCCCCATATACAAAACAAGTTGCCATGGCTGAACATTGACATCGCCATATTATAAAACAACAAAAACCATTTTGCATCAAGCCTCCATATCTCCAGTATTTTGGTCTTTTTCTTGTCAACAAGCCACATTCCTGATTAACAGATTTCCTATCCCAACCCTTGCTAATGACTCTCCATACCAAAGGTTATTTGGTGAAATTCCAAATTACAAACTTCTTCGGACCTTTGGCTGCCTTTATTACCCATGATTCAAACCTTACACAAAACACAAATTAGATCATCAATCTACTCCTTGTGTTTACCTAGGCTATTCTAATGTTCATCACAGTCATCAGTGTTATGATCCTATTTCTCAAAAATTATAATATTTCCCGAGATGTTATTTTTTATGAAAATAAATTTGTTTTTACGAATATGTGTTCCTCTTTTAAGGAAAAAATGTTTGAATCTACATTGGGATATTTTGCACAAATAATCACAAGACTCCACCCCCAAATATATTTGCTCAATAAATCATGAGATTCCATTGCCAATAGTGGGGACTAAAGACATGTTCTTACCTCACACTAAAAGAAAGGAAATGAAATAGTCTCATCAATGGATCCTCAATATAAGCTAAAGTGACAAGGAATTGTATAGAATTAGGATTGCCCTTAAAGTATGAGGACTAACCACCAATCATCAATGGAGACCAAAGCTATCCACTTGTGTGAAGGTAGGATGAGTGCCCTCCCCTACATTATAAAACGATGCAGTTAAAGAAGTATGTGTTAGTATGTTTGAATGTACTAAGTATGTAGGGAATTAATAAGTCATGGAAATACGACTTTTATGACACTTAAAATATAGGATTATTATATATTTTTAACAGTGTTTTGTTAGTTTGATGTGCGTTTTGTATTCATTTCCAGGAAAATGAGGAACGTAAAGACTAACTGAACAACGAACTAATTTTCTTTTGTTCTTGGTTGAAATCTGCAAAGAATTATTCGTGATAGCATCTCAAGATATAGTGATGAGCATTTGGCATGTGTTAGACATTGGATAAACTTGACAAGGCTAAATTGCACAAGTACAAAGCCATTTCGGAAGCAATCAAAGAAACCTTAGAGTAGAATTCATTGAGGATGCCATGTATGGATTTACACACTCATTATAGGAATTTAGATTAGTCATATGAAGGTGTCAAGTGGTGATGCAAAAGTGCCAGATTTGTCCAAAAGCATGGGAAGCAATAAGGAATAAATAGGACCAAGGAAGCACACCATGTGGGTATTCACGATCCATGATGTGCTTGATGCCTCTTTAAAATGCTTTATCCATGGTAAGGCAACAAATTTGTGGCAAAGTACCTCACCCTGAGCCCTTATATGACTCATGGTGCACTTCACGAACTGTGAAGGTGCTCGTGAAAGGGCATCATGGCATATTAGACAATTTTTGCATAAAGGGACCTGGACAATTTTTGCACAAAGGGACACAACACAACACCTTTCACGAGTCATGGTGCCCTTCACGCCTCATAAAGGTGTTCCTCGAGTATCCAACTGAGACACTAATGCAAGGCAAGGCACCATGAGACCTTTAATGGTACGTGGAACTGTTCACGTCCCGTACAAAGTAGAAAGAAGATGAAGGCATTGTGGACAATTTCCAGGCCAGTCATAAAGAGGAAGATAGTGTCCAATCCTGGACAGTTTTCTAGGTCAAGTAGACATCATGAAGAATTATGGCCAACTCCCTGAAAAGCATAAGCGACAAGAATGTTTAAGTATCCTACTCCAATTAGGATCGTTTTCCTAATAATCCATTTAGGATTGTGTTTAGGGATATATAAAAATTCTTGTTTTGTTTTACTTTTAGATTATTATTATTCTCCGCATTTTTGGGGCTGTAAGACATGAAACAAACATCAATTTTTTCCAGTAATTTTCCTTCATATTGGTGCTTGGATAGTGAGAAAAGTATCAACACTTGTAGTTGTGATTTTGATTATCGGTTGGGGACTCAATTGGGTTTTCATGTATCATTTGAATATGTGAACCAACTTGATTATTTCTTTGTTGTTTGTGATTTAAGTATAAATTATAACATGATTCGTATTTCAATTCTTGCAAGTTGGTATAACTAATCCCATAATTAGGGTTGTAGGAAGCATGCTTCTATAACAAAGTAGGCAAATATAGGTTATTATTTGGGACTTATGTTGCATGTATTATGGTTTTCTTCCATCTAAAAGTCTTTCTTGATGAATGTACATATTAAGAACTCACCCAATTCATTATTTGTTCAAGAGGAAATTAATGATATAAGAAAATAAATCATAATGGTAGATGGATACAATCAACCTTAGTTTGAGTCACTTGAGCCCGAGAAGGGATGTACACTTAGATTAAGGATTAATTTGTAATCTATGATGCTTGAGCCCAATAGGGGATAGTAAATTTGAGACCAATGAGCAAGGGTTAGTCTGCACACATTCTGAGACCAAATGATGATGAATGAAATATGTCTAGAAAGGACCAATAGGTGAACTCGAGATTACATAACTTGTTAGATTTTACATGTGACACAATGAATGATATCATCAATGTTAAATGCTTACTAAGTTAGATGTAATGGGGACCATAACCCTAATCTTTTATCAAACTTTCTAACGCCTAGTTTGTTAAGTTCGCATTCGTAATCGTAGATAGGATCTTACTTAGTTCAAAACCCACCATTTTACTTTTCTGTATTATTTGTTTTCTAAAAATAGAACCAATGACTAATATAAGATAACTAGTAGAGTTGTTTCAACCTATTCCTTGTAGGATTGACCGTTACTCTTAGTTGGGTAATTACTGCTAACGATCATCTATATTTCTTCAATTAGTATAATTGAACATTATAAAAAATGACGCCATTGCCGGAGAAATACGGCTTTGAAATAATCTACTAGTTTTCTATTTTTAGTTATAGTTCTATTTCCTTATTTAATTTTTGTTTTAAGTTACTTTTGTGTAGGGAATAAGTTGTGTATGCCAGACACCTCGGGTAAGGGTGAATCTTTGATTCCCTATGACCCCGAGCTGCAGAAATCTATTAGGAGGAGAACACATAAGACGTGAGGCACAAAGATTAAGAAAGTTGGGTGACACTCCACCTAGGGATAATGATAGCGAAAATGTATTAGATGAAGAAGTCATACCCCCACCTCCATATCAGCTAGCACTATGAGGCCAAGAGAAGAGGACTATGAATTTAGCACATGAGGATAATGATGGAAACTTGGAAAGTTTGGGTGCTATAAGATCTATAGTGCTTCCTCTACTTCCCTTTGGAGTGAAGTTCACTATCATGAGTATTATGCTGCAGATGTTGAACCTAAAAGGATTATTTAGCGAAGCAGCTAGTAAGGATGCAAACCAGCATTTGATGAACTTCATAGCCATATGCAAGTCATCAGAGGTTCCTGGGGTAAGTCAAGCAGCTATCTGCCTACATTTGTTTCCATTGTCTCATTACGGAGAGGCAATAAAGTGGCTCAATAAATTGCTACATGATTCTATCACATATTGGAGGGAGTTAAGAAAAGTCTTTTTGGAGAGGTTCTTTACACCATCTAGAAAGCTACAACTCAAGGATGAAATAAATACTCACAACAAGTAACCATTAGAGGCCCTACATGAGACTTGGGAAAGGTTTAGAACGAAATTGAAGTAGCGCCCGAATCATAACCTCATGAACGAACATCAGAAAGAGGTATTTTATAGATCTAGCAATTTTGTTACTAAAGCTATTGTTGATGCAGCTTGTGGAGGGTCGTTCATAGATAGGGCATTCCAAGAAGCCAGAACAATTTTAGATCAAGTCTCAAAGATTAATCGGGTATAGTACATAAGAGATTCAGGCAACATTAGGTTCATCTTTGATATGTCAGCAGAAAGAAGAAGAGCAAGACCAGGACATAGACCACAACATGCCCCAGATGGACTTAGTGACCAAATGCTTGTTGTCTGAATGGCTTGAAAAGGTCAAGGCCACAGACAGTGAAAATCTGTATGATGACCATGCCTTTGACCTTCATGAGTAAGCCAAGTTCTTGAACAATTAGAAGGGTTTCCAGACCTATAAGTCTGAGAACCAAGGTCAAAACTATCAATAGAATAGGTACTATGACAAAGGAAAAAACCACAATCAAGGGAACTAGCTGCAGAGAGACAACTGTAAAACTAATTGAAATGGTGCATATCTACAACTTAGAAGTAAAGATAAGGTCAGAGCAAGGTCAAGAAACTTAAGGCTGGAGGAGTTTGTGATAAGGATACTCCAAAAAGTAGATTCAACTTTAGCTAGCGTCAAAGAGTTGAGAAGTGATGTGCTAAGAATTAATAAAATGGTTGATTCACACTCAACCTCCATCAAGCAATTAGAGCAACAAATGGGTCAGCTTTCAGCAATAGTGAATCATAAGAAGAATGGTGCACTACCTAGTGACATTTTTCAAAATTCTCAGACAAAAATGTGATTGCAACTTTGGGTATATCATGCCACAATATTAAATCAGACGCTGCATGGGAGGCAACCCATGAGGACACTTGATAAAGTCTGAGTAATCAGGTATATTACTACTGATGCCTAGGGTATCCTGGGTATGATCATTTCCCTTATCCTTTGCCTTGCTTTGACATACATTAGGGACAATGCATAAAATTTTGATGGGGAATAGGGCATGCTGAACCCTGAGGAGTTTTTTTTTGCATGTTTCTATTCTCTAAAGATGTATTATATAGTAGAACTAACATGTTTAGATCATTTCATTTTTGTAAGTGTTTGTAGGAGTATATAGTAACCTATGATTTCTACGTAAAAAATACCCCAATTTAAAAATTTTCAAAAATCTTGTAAGCACATGCATCCCTACTTGACTAGCTTGCCCTATATTTATAAAGATTGTAGACATTGATTTGTTGTCATACTGTTGAATGAAACATGACTGTGTTGGCTAGTACTAAATAGTATAGGGTATGTGCCATGTGTGTGTGAGATTATTTGTTTAATTTTATTAATGCACTTGTAAGATAGAACTTGCCTAGATAGTCCTACTGAAACAATTGAATGACTGGATTAGGACAATATCTTAGGCCATTTTTTATGATGAGCCACTTAGCCTAAATCTGACCAACCAAATGAAATTGCTCCTATAATGATCTGACCTAGAGCCTAGTCATCACACGGCGAATGAGATACCTGGAGGCACCTCACTCAAGCCATCTTTAATATCTCAAGCATTTATAGACATATAAAACTTTACATTTGCGGAAATAAAAGGGGAAAAGAGGTCTATGGGTAGCATATGACAATGAAGCAACATTTAAAAAGGAAATCTTACATATTTTTCCATAAATGCATACCAATGAAACCATGGATGGACAAAACCGGTATCGATCGATTTCCATAAAATAGAAAAGACTCCATACCTAAATAATATGGAATGTAAAAACCTAAAATTGCTAGCATATACATCATGTCTGAAATACAAGCAAGAAAAAAATGGTAGAGACTTGAACTAAGGGCTCACCACAAAAGTACTAGCCTCAACACGTGAAAACTAGCCACGAGCTGGTGGAGGAGCACTTGCCCGTACTTGGTTAAATCATGCAGGCAAAATATACATTAGTACTTTTGGAATTTACTAAGTATATTAGATGAAAATGCAAACATGATATTGTAATGCCATCATTCACAAGTAAAGACTCATATGCATAGGACGATAGATGGGACTTTAATATGAGCTTAAGCATGCACAAGGAATGTCGTTTCAAGATGACTAAACGTATGCACATAGAAGAACACATGTGATGGAACCACATCATAAAATCATAAACTTGTGGGAGTTGACCTTAATTGACATATAAGACCATATGAGCTACTACATGAAATCCAACATAACCCTCTACGTTGGCACGGGGAGAGCACTTGTCAGGTGGAACTCTGTCACTTTGTATGCATCTTTATATAACATAAATGGCCCACATGGATCCACTAGCCTATAAGGGTTCCTGTGGTGGTGCATAGTTAATGAGACAAAGGGTTACTATTAAGGTTCTGTCATGACCCAAGCCTAGGGCCTAGACGTGAATAGTGGATGGGGAACCCAAATGAACCCTAAACAAGCCTCATAACATATCATTACATATTTTTGGTCACGGAAGTAATTAGTATAACAATAAGAGACAAATGTAAACAAGGGAAATAAGGACTAAGGGTAACTTTCATATCATAAACATCAAGAGTCAATAGAGTCAAACTCATAGCATAAATACACATCATGTCCAACAACACCTCTTTTACATAGATAAAAGAGGGGACCAAGACAAAGCAACCGGGCTCACCCTCATAGTCAATGCATAAGTAAAGAGAGAAAGTCTTAATACATAGCAAGAGATCATAAGTAACATCCCTGGAATGGAGGACCCACCAACAAGCTTGATAAAAGTCACACTAGCCATGTGGAGGAGAAGGATGATCAAGCAGTACACTGATTTCTACATGGTGTCATCATGTAGGCATAGAGTATGTGTTAGTAGGTTTGAATGTAGTAAGTATGTAGGCTGGATGCAATAAGAGGTAGGCATCATAGGAAAAATGCATAATGATAGGCAATCAATAGCGTACTAACAATATGGCATGTATGAATGATACTTGAAGTAAACTTATGATTATATAGATCATAATACGAGTGTAAGGAGTGGCTATTATAGTGCAAGACAAGGCCTAACCACCCCCTTGGGTAGGCATATGAGGTACTAACCCCTTCATGAGGTTGATGGAGTACAAACCCCCCACCAAGGTTGACGAAGGACTAACCTCCCCATCAAAGTTGACATAGTACAAACCCCCTATCAAGGTTGATGGGTACCAACCCCCAACAAGGTTACTCGAGCCTACCACCCCCCGAGCTAAGCGACTAAGGTACCAACCCCTCGATAGGTTAACCGGGCCTATAACCCCCCGAGCTAGGCTTGGTCATTCCCAACACTATATAGAGATAATATCATATATATATATATATATATATACACTCCTTTCATCATCATATACATACACTTCTTTTCATCATCATTCTGTCATCATTTCATCATTATCTCATCATCATTTAATCATCATTTGTTCATCATATAGTCATTCAACTCATAAAACATATATTGGACATTCAATTCCCCAAGAATTCATAATCGAACATTTTATCAAACACTTAGACAGTGTGTATTACTAGTATAAAACCATACAATTCAAGAGTGAAATCATGCTAGAAAAATCAGTGTAAAACAATCAATAGATACTTGGTAACACCCTCAAACAATATACATCAAGATCCTTCATCAATTTTCACAATAGACCTTAGATTCATAACTCCAAACATAGTAAAACAGTCACAATTTTATAAATGCCAACATAGTATGCAGTGATTTTCATAATAGATAAGACCCATGAATAAATCAACTTTAGATCATGCAATTTTGAGTTAAAAGAGCTTGTGGGAGCTTGGGTATTATGGGTTAAAGAAACCCATGAAATAAAGCCATATACCTTAGCTTTGGAGATGAACTTGATAAAGATTGAAGATGGAGACTTAATGCTTGGTTGAATTCCTTAAGATCCAGAGAGGATTTTGTGTCATGAGTTTGGGAGTAAAATATTTGGCTAAGTGTTTGAATGATTATTGAGGAATGTTTAGAATGATATGAGGGTGAAAAATGGTAAGTATAGGCATTTTTACATTTGGGAACACTTAGGCCCAAGACTTAAAAGTCTTGGACCAAAGCCAAAAACTGACCAAATTTTACACTAGTGCGCGTCCTTGGCTTGTTGCGCCAGGGGCACAAAAAGCTCTCTAGAAATTATTTTTTGGAAAATTGAAATTGCTAATCGTTTGCTCTTAAATCAGGGTTAGACCAATTTTCTACTCAAAAATGACCCTCTGTACAAGAATACGAAGTTGGATTTTCGATATCGTGCATGGATTTTGAGATATATGAAAATTACAAATTTGGGTACTTCCAAGGCACATTTTCGGGCACTTTTTGGAGTCGTTACAATATCTCCCCCTTGGGAACATTCATCTCCGAATGTCAAAGAGACATATACGAGAGATACAAACATGACAATTTCATCCCACATAATACGGAAGCGACCTCTTTGTTTCTCAATCTCTTCACTTGCCTATCCAAGATTTAAATCGAAACATCTTCATAGGTCAAATTATCTTCAATAACACCCATAACACCAAGAGGTATAATGGCATTCGGATCACTCACATATTTCTTCAACATGGACACATGAAACACCAGATGAACCAAATCTATTTCCCTAGGCAATTCCAACTCATAAGCTACCTTGCCAACCCTTCTCATCACCCTATAAGAATCCACATATCTTGGGCTCAACTTTTCCTTCTTACCAAATCGGACCACACCCTTCATGGGTGACACCTTCAAGTAAACCTAATCACTAACTTGTAATTCAAGATCCCTTCTCTTCATATCGGCATAGGACTTTTGCAGACTTTGGGCCGTCTTCAACATTTTTCTAATTATCCTAACCTTCTCAAGAGCCTCCATGACTAGGTTTGGTCCCAAAAAAGCTACCTTACCAACCTCAAACCAAGCAATCGGTGATCTACAATGTCTCCCAGAGAGAGCCTCAAATGGAGCCATACCGATACTAGAATGATTCCTACTGTTGTAGGCAAACTCAATCAATGAAAGATGATCATCCCAACTACCTTTATGCTCCAACACACATGACCTAAGCATATCCTCAAGGGTTTGGATGGTTTTCTCAACTTGGCCATCCATTTGAGGGTGGAAGGTCGTAGAAATCTTAACCCTAGTACCAAGAGCCCTTTGAAAGGACCTCCAAAAGTGTGAATTGAATTGTGCCCCATGATTCGATATGATGGACAAAGGAACCCCATGAAACCTTACTAAGTCATGAATGTACAACCTTGTATAATCTTCAGTCCCATGTGTGGTCTTAACCAGTAGAAAGTGAGCCGATTTTGTCATCCTATCAACCACCACCCAAACGGAATCAAAACCCTTTCTAGTCTTGGGCAACCCAACCACAAAATTTATATTAATCACCTCCCACTTCCAAGTAGGAATCTCAATGTCTTGGGTTAGGCCACTCTACCTTTGATGTTCGCGTTTGACTTATTGATAACTATGACAACCAGTAATGAACTTGGTAATGTCCCTCTTCATACCTCCCCACTAATACACATCTCTCAAGTCTCTATACTGTCACGACCCAACGCCGTCGGCCGTGACTAGTGCTCGGATTAGGCACCCAAACACAATCACAAAGCTGAGTTACAAATAGATGGCTTATATTTTAAAAAAAATTGGGCAGAGTTTTCTTTGTTTTATGGAGTATCCCAAAATAACCCTGCACATCACAAGATACCAACAAGGGCCATATAGAGCTAACAAACCCAACAATATATATATATATATATATATATATATATATATATATGCGGGCCGACAAGGCTGTCATGGCTGGTGAAGCCGCCCAACAAACACATCATATGAGTTAAATCAAATGGACTGGGCATAACCCACACACATATATTTACAGACCTCTAAACAAACTGGCTGAATCATAGGATGGGACAGGGCCCCGCCGTACCCCTGAATAAGTACATATAATGCAATGAATGAAAGTGTGTATATATACCAAAAGTGGGTGCCGAAGTAGGGGGAGTGCTCCAAACAGCAGAAGGGTATCCTAAACTGTTGGGTCACCAAACTGTACGTCAGTACCTGCAGGCATGAAACGCAGCCCCCGAAGAAGGGGGTCAATACGAAATACATACTGAATATGCAAAGCAGAATAGGCACTAAAAACAAGTGAGGATAGGCATGAAACGCAGCCCCCGAAGAAGGGGGTCAATACGAAATACATACTGAATATGCAAAGCAGAATGCACAAAATATAAATCTGAGTAAAAATCAAAACCAAAGTATGGAAGGTAAATGCATATCCGTATAAAGCGAAGTAATAGTTACTAGTTGCTATTTTCAGTTTGTAATACGAGTCCCTAATGTTACTTTTGTTATCACGACCCAACCCCATGGGCCGTGACTAGTGCCCCTTCTGTCACGACCCAACCCCATGGGCCGTGACTAGTGCCCGTCAATGGCACCATAACACAACATAACACCAGAAAGTTGCAAATCTCTGAATCCTCATCACATATCACAAAATAGAATAGTGCAAAACATAGTAAAAAGCCCAATGATAGCATAACGCCAAGCAAAAGCGAAACTCGGCCCTTGGACGAAGCTCGGTCCATTGAACACAGCATAATACCGGAGTATATCATAATGCGCACGACAACCAACTGGC
>DF362484.1:33012-51165 GCA_000787875.1 Solanum virginianum | reverse complement strand
GCATAACACCAGAATATATATATATATATATATCATAATGCGCACGACAACCAACCCAGGAACCAGTGAACGATATCATAATAGGCACGACCAGAGTTGTGAGTAATCATATGCATAAAAATCAGTATCATTAATCCAAAAGATTTATAAAATACTCATATTTAAAATTAAAATATTATTTATTCCAAATTCTTTCAAAATTATCAAAATCACATAAAAAGACGTCGCGGGACCCATGGCCGGTGGGAGCCTGAACTAGCCCAACTTAAGGATAACATACCCATCCTAAACAATACAAACTCCTACGAGATATTTCAAAATGGTTTTCAAGGCAATCCAAGCTTTTATCAAAAATTACGGACGTTTAAAGTTTTAAAATCAATAAAGAATAAATTCTTTCAAAATTTCTCAAATTTCACATATTTTTGCAGCTTATAAATTTCAAAAGCATAGGAGTCAAGATTATGACAAATTTACATAAGAGTGCCAAGGAACAAAGATGGACTATACATAAGCTCGGATTGCGTGAATAGAGTTCCCTCGGGGATCACAACAAAGCCTAATTTGAACTAGGACATGCCAAAAGGAAAAGGGTGCTTTACATACCTCAATCCCTTCTCCAAACTAATTCCAACGCAAAGCCGATCCAACCTATACTTCAGGATGTCCAATGTCTACAAACAAATAACAATAACGCCAAATGATTAGCTAAAGGCCTTTTTGGGTCTTAAATTCCAAATTTGCCCCTAATTTTATAAAAATTTCGGCAACACTTCCCCTTAAAATAACCCATCCTGAGAATTCATCTCGGCTCAAATTAATCAACACAACAACAACAACAACAACCCAACAACATCAACAAGCATTTCCAATGCCATTACAACACCAAATACACTAAATAACATCATTTTATCACAACTACAAAATCAGGGCAGTGGGATAAAAAGCATCGTAATTTTGTCATACATTTTTATGGGTAACAAAAAGCATCGTAATGACAAAATTAAGGAAAAAAAGTACAGTGGGATAAAAAATAAACTTTTAATTTTTTTAAAAATAAATTGATCTTTTTTAAATATAAAATTTTAAATTATTATTTTTTGAATCAGGGGGAAGGGAGGGAGGGGGGCTGGTAGGGGGAGTGGGTTGCTTTGGTGTAAGGGTAAGGGTAGAGAAAAAAAATATTTTTTTTAGGGTGGGGGGTAGGGTTGGGTGGGTTAGGGTGGGAGCTAGTGGCTGGAGGGGTCGGAGTAAGGAAAACTTTTAGGTTAGAGGAAAGTTTTAAAAAATGTCTTTTCTACTTTTTAGAAATAAATTTTTTTTCTTAAATTTAAAGAAAATAAGTTTATCTTTAAAAATATTATTCAAAATATTTAAGTCAAACAAACATAAGTAAATTAGAAAACATAATAAATTTTGGGTGAATAAAAGTTGAACGCTTAACCCATTTGACAATATTATAGTTTGCCCATATTTTTACCCATAAAGACCCATATTTATATGGGTTTGGACCCATATTTTACCCATGTTAAAAGTCACTCAGCCAACCCATTAAAATATGGGCGGGTTACCAAAATATGGGTTCATTTTGCCGGTACTACTCATGAACATGATTTTTAAAATTACGTTATTGGATAAATGGCTAGGTTTACAGTTATACTCTCCACTCTATTTAAGATTGCCTCATCTTATTAGAGGACAAATGTTCGCAAGGAAGAGATAGTGTAATACCCCAGGTGTTTTTAAGGTTGGAATATGATTTACTAAAGAAAAACATTATAAAAATGGCCTCGGTATTTTAGGCCAAGTGAATCAAAAAATATATTTTTTGATAATTCGCCAAACAAGAAGAATCTATGATAGAAGCACGTTGCGAACCAGCTCCAAATTGGTTAAAATCTATCTCTGGCAAAATTTAGGACAAAATGCATTCGCTTAAAAAACGACCTATGATAAAGCTCCTTCGCGCCATGGACATGCTTCATTACTGTTGTTTGATTTAAGTTTTAAGTAGGTGTAATTGGAACTTTTCCCTACTTATTAGTTAATGAACTGGGATGTCTGGAGGACTAAAATCCTAACCTATTACATTCCTTAAACCACCAATCGTTCATTATAACATCCCGTACATTGGAATATTGCAAACTTGAAAAGTTGCAAGAATTTGGTTCTGGGTAGGTAAGTATGAGCCCATATACAACTTGTGGTTGGGTTCACGAGTCATAGATAGGACTCATAGATTATTAGTAGACTTGGTAAAAATTTTAAAGTCTGGAAGTCAGACAGTGACAGTGTTTTACAACCTGTATAAGGACCTACAAGCCATAGAAGGATGGTCGTAGACTAGGAGACCAAAGCAAGTTTCTAAAGTCTCGAAGGTGTCACCAAACGAAAGGTGTTTATGGACTATAGTCCTGTTGATGAGTCCTAAATATGGGTTCATAGTTAGGCTCAGAGAATAAATATTATTCTAAGTTTGGATTAGTTCGAGAAGGGCTCCTAAGGACCTATAAAATGGATAATAGGCCATAATTTGTGCTCGTGGTTTGGGTACTGAGAGGGTAAAATTTTTTAAGTCTGGGATGGAATTATGAGAGGTGTCTATGACCTCTAAATAGAACTACAGATGATAGAAGGTTGTTAGTATATGGGCTTCAGAGGTTTCATAAGTGTAACAACGATGAAATCCCTAATCTACGAGTCATGGTTTGAACTATGAACCATAGACCATGCTTGTGGATCAAGTTTGACAGTTTCTAATGAAGGGATTTTTGGTCATTTTCTACAAGTTTAATCCCTAAACTACATCATTTTTAGCCTATAACTACATACAACTATAAAGCCATTCAAAACACACTCATTCTCATTCTCTCTATAGAAAAATCTCTCAAAGTCTCCTAATTCTTTTCTCTCAAGAATCTTCCATTGAAGCAAGATAGCGTTTCAAGTTCTCCAAGGGATTCAATGTCAATTTCTTTCAAACTTTATAGGTTTCTTCATCTAGGTAAGTGGGTCTTCACCCATAGTTCCATTCCATCCATGGGGCCAAAAATCACACAACCGTTTTTATGTTTTCAAGTGTAATTTTGTGGGCTTCATGATTGCAATATAAATTTCATTATTTATGTAATATACATAATCTCTATATCCAATTATATTTATTTTACTATAAATCATACGGATCTGTATGATTTTCAATTTGATTTCAAGGAGTTTCCATTATGTACTATTTAGGGCTTATGAAATTGTGATAGGTTCTTTTGAATTTTAATTTGATCTATCTTCAGTTGCATGGATTTCAATTGATTTCATAATCTTTTATTTAATTGACGATGAATCCGTGCTTTTTCCTAATGCTATTTCAAGCATTGAGTTATGAAGAAGATTGCAAGTATTTTAAGTAAGATTTGGAACATGATTATGAAGGGTGACTCAAGACCCTATTTTATTTTATGAAAATTGAAAAGGTGGAAGAATAATACCTACATTGCATGCAATCTAGGAAGATTGATTGTTTTTATGATTTGAATTGGTTTACATTATTACCTCACAAATAATAAAATTATGACTACTAGAAGTTATAGATTAATATATATTATATTTATATGTATTATGTGGGGTTTGACTTCGGACAAAAGAAGGGATGAGGTGGGAAATCGACCCAAGGAGTCCTTATATAAAGTTTCAAGTGTCATAACTACGTTCCACCATAGGTTTATGTTACCAATATGGCCTAGACAATGGATCCACATATTTCATCACACCAACCTAGTGGGGTAGAGTTCTACCTTGGATAGTAGATGAAGAGTGGTGAATCTGCACTCATCCAAGGGTTGAATTGTGCATAAATAATGTCTTTGATGCTTTATTTTGTGCTATAAACTGATATAAAGTGTTGTTTTTACAGCAAGGTGAAGATTGAGGAGCACTTAGAGCACAAATATGAAAAAAGTGGTCGAAAATGAGTAAACAATGAAGTATGAGATACTGAGTTTAAAGTGTATTTGGTGAGTCTCCAAAGTATCCCAGACCTCACTAAAAGATCACCCAACAAGAGCCAAGTAAACTGGAAAAAGGGTGAGCTATAGGAATGATTTGGCAAGTTGCCAACTTGGTTGTCATGCTTAACTTAGCTCACACAGTAAAATTTGCCAGGAGTCACTAGTTATAGGGAGAACTCAAGCTCTAAATATTGTATCGGCAATCAAGTTGGTGAGCTAGACTAAACTCACCAAAGTTCCACACCAAGTCCAGTCAAGAAGAGCTGTCTGTGATGTTGAAGGAACACTATGTGAGTAGTCGACTTGATTGGCTAGTTCGACTAATGTCACCCATTGGAATTTTGAGGAAGATATTCTATACTTTTTGTGTAGAGTACAAATATCTTAGGTGCTGGCATATTTTAAAGGAATCAAATAGTTAGTGAAAATGAGAGAATTGATTAGTAGATAAGAAAGAAGAGTCCAATTGTGAGTAGTCCATTTTGGAGTGAGTACAATTTTTATTTTTGGAGCAATTTTTCTTTTCTTTTGTGAAGAGAGTAAGGGGCACAAAACACACCAATCTTCATTGGTGATAAGGATTTTGCTGAAGTTTTATTGATTTATTCTAGATTTCTTGTGCTGGAAGACTAATTCCATGGAAGAGAATCTATTTGATAAATTACTCATATTATATTTGATAATTAGTTAAAACCCCAATACTTCTAGGGGATAATATAGACCATTATGTAGTAATTGGCCGATGGGTGCTTGATGTTACTTGAGGTATTGATGAATCCTTATACATTTTGTTATTTAACCATGTTTTTATGCATGGATTGAGCTTGCAAACGTAGTCTTATCTTAGAATCTTCATGTATGTATGAAAAGCGTGCATGAAGTGAGGTTAAATAGTGAATAGTCATTAATGTATTGAGTTCATGAAATCTCCTTCGGATGGGTAGTTTTTGCTAAGGTTGAGGTGTTATGTATTGACCCCATGGTAGCTAGAGAAAGTTATTGTGGAAAGTTGATCTTGATTTTAAGAGAACCTTGATCAAATGTTAGACCCACGTGCCCTACCTATGTAGATTTGTCATCCTTTGAGTATTTTCAAATACCCATACAAATTACTACTTGTGTGTCTACTTATCTTCCCTAGAAGCTATCTAAACTCTCTTGATATTCGTTTTAATTAACTTGCTTTAGTCATGATTTCCCCTAAAAATTACATTCAGATTTGTGGTTTTTCATATGGTATTTGCTGATACTACGAAAGATTAAAGAACCAATGTTACTTATTGATTTGAACTCTAACCTTCTCATTTCATTGTGGGTTCAACCTTGACTCCAAGTTGGGTGTATATACTTTTAACGACCGCAAACATTTGGACTTGTGAAAAGTGTATTAATGTGTTAGGATAAATGTCGTAGTTGCCGGGGAAATGGCATTATAAGATGAATTCATGACTCTATGTCTAAAGTTAAAAGATGATGTATATAATTGTGGTGGATTGTTTTAAGAATGATTTAAATTTATTAATTGCACTAGTTACATGCATAGTCCTCTTGGGTTACATGATTTAAAGTTGCATGCATGATCCTACCTAATTATCATATCGATGCTTTCTAATGATGAATGATTTCCAATTATGAGGGTGACCCAAGGCCCTAATATTTATGAACAATGATAAGGGTGACCTAAGACCCTAGTTATTAAATATGGTGATGGTGAAAGGATAATTATCAAATAGGATTAGGAGGTGGAGGCTCAACCTAAGAGGTCCTTATATGAAGACTCATTTTCTCATTAACTCTGTGCAACGAGCTCTTGAAGGCTAGGCTAGTGGATCCACATTAGCCATTTTTATGACTTTACGATGCATATGATATGTGGATGGAATTCTACCTGGCAAGTACTCTTCTCGTGCCAACATAGAGGGTTATGTTGGATTCCACGTAGTAGCTCGCTTGGTCTTATATGTGGGTTGTGGTCTACCTCCCACATATGTATATGGTAATAGGATGTTACATTCCATGTATGTTCCTTCATAGAGTTATCATGCATGTTATATTGAGCTTATATTCTATTGTATATGATTATGCATCTTGTTTATGAAGCTTATTATCTATTGTAGCATTGCATCCCACATACTAGTACATTGTAAGTATCGATGCATACTTTTTGACTACATAATCTAACCATGTAGGGACCAGAACTCCTATTCTTCCTCCTCCACATGGCTAGCATGGATTCATGATGATTGTTGTTGTGGTGAGTCCTTTATTTTGGGGACAATATTTGAAATCATTCTTGGTTATGTTGCGACACTAGTACATTACTTTCTATGTTGAGGGTGAGCCCTTGAAATGTATTGTCCCCCATCCTTTTTTATACTTAGAGGTGTCGTTAGATACCACATTATGCTATGTTATGTACTCACTATGCTTTGTTTGATTTATGGAGACTTATCCTTTAGTCCCTATGCCCTATGTAATGCTATTGATGATGTTGATATTGATGGAAAGTGATGAAAGCCCCAAGTCCCTACTTCCCCATAGATTGAGTCATACTTACCCTCCCTTAGTAGTTGTTTGCTATGTGATTTATGTAAATCCCTTTCTCTTATCTATCCCCATAGCATGAGTCATTAGCCCCTATTTCTTTAGAATTATTTGGTAAATGTTTGATTTATATTCCGCAACCAAGGTTATACAAACGATATGCTAAGAGTCTTGTTTGGGTTACTTTTGTATTTTTTATTTGTCATGTCACGTCTAGGCCCTAGACTTAGGTCATGACACAAGTTTCCTCCATTGAAAACAAAGGTTCCAAAAACGTTTCTCAAACTTCTTCAAGTATTCTTCTTTAAATTGATCAAAAGGTAAGTGGATTTCTTAATCCATAGGTTCTCCCACCCATGGTGTCCCAAAACCTAATTTACTAAATCTGAAGAACCCCTCACATGCGTCAAAATTCCCCATAATCATAATTTCCATATATCATTAAATAAACGCATGCATGATTTTGGAAATTTGACTTTATATTCTTGATCAGGGGGTAAAATTGAGTGGGAAATGGGTAAAACTCTGATTTTAGAAGACCCGTAGTGAAAAATAATTTTTGTTAATTAATCGATTTCCAGTGAGCATCCTTGCGCCTGGTGCAATGTGGCCTAGGTACGGATTAGTGTTGGAATCAGCTTCACATTTGGTCTGTGTTACAGACTGGACGCGAACCAGTGCAATTCCCCCCTCCCCCCCAATTTTCTTGTTTTATCTAAGGGCATTTGGGTAATAACCCAATGTCCATTTAAATGTGAAAGGACCCTTTTCCTTAGCCATTTTTAACCCTATGAACTTCAAAACCCTCTTAAAATTCTCTCCAAAACATCACCCAACATTCCATTCAATCTTAAGAAATATCAAGGATCAACTTTGGAATTCAGGAATCCAACTCAAGCCCCAAGTCTTCCTCCAATTTTCTTCAAGAAACTTCAAAGTTTATGTATGTACGTTTGATTGTGGGAACCTTCCTTCCCATAAGTACAACCATTTCTCCTTTCTTACTACATGAAGCTTATGAATCTTTATGGTTATTTATGAACTCTTGAATATGGTATTACTACTATGTATTCTATTATGCTTTATTTTGTACATTATCATGAAGTAAAGTATTATGTGGTATTTATGGATTATATTTTGGAATTTTTATGAACTATTGTTTATGATGATATTAGTATGCATTATACATATGTCCTCTATATGGGTTTTGCAAGAAATGATGTTTTATGCCAAAATATTGTTGGGGTTTGATATTAAGATGGATTTCATGCTCCCATGTCCAAATTTTGAAAGATGATGTATATTATCATGGTGAGTTATAAAATTACATGACAAGGATTCTCAAGTTGTTGATGAACTATTACATGATTTATAAGTCAAGTGATTTAATGATGACGAAGGGTTTTCAAGCATGTATTAAATTCATGAAAAGTATCTATGATTTTACAAGTGACAAGTTGAGCCCTATTTCAAGATTTTATCGTCTTCTGAGCCATTCATGTCAAGTTGAGGGATCAAGCATGATTTCTAATTTTTCCCTCATGTTCAAGTTCAAGTTAATCTCACTAGAAGAGGTCAAGCATGTTAATGAGCTACTCATATTATGATTTGTGTCTCCTAGTGGATCCATCTAGTTCATGTTATCATGTTTGGTGTACCTTGGCAAGTAAACCACACTTAGCCGGGGGTGTCATGCCCAGTCACCTCATCGAAGGGGTGTTATGCCTGATCACCTCACCAAGGGGGTGCGTCCCTTAGATTCCAAGTAGTAGCTCACTTGGTCTATATCGGTTAATGTCTCCTCCCACATATGTATGTTATATATGCAAGTTGAATATTTTACATGCATGTTTTATTACAAGCATTAATCATATATGTCATATTGAGTTTATATCCATTGATTATGATTATGCATCTTTCTTATTATGGCTTATGTCTTTGTTGCACTGCACTCCACATACTTAGTATATTCGAAGTACTAATGCATACTCTATGCCTACATGATATCACCATGTAGGAACTGGAACTCCTATTGATCATCCTCCTTAGAAAGCTTTTGGTGAGTTCTCAACTACGAGGGCATTATCTATTTCACCACATCCTATGTTGATATTTTTACTTTTTTTTGAATACTTATTATTTGAGGGTGAGCCTAGGGAGTGTCTTGGCCCCCCACTCCATTCCATATAGAGGTGTTATTGGATAATATGGTATTCTATATTTTGAGTTGGACTCTTATTACGTTTCTGTTAGTATGAAAACTTCCCTTAGTCCTGCTTTCCCTTTTCTTTTAATCTATTTCTCTTGTTGATGTATATTTTGCTTCCACGACCAAAGATGTGTAAATGATATGCTATGAGGCTTGTTTGGGGTTCCTTTGGGTTCTCTATTTACTGTGTTACGTCTAGGTCCTAGGCTTGGGTCATGACAAGCTTGGTATCAGAGCACTAGGTTATTATTGGTCCTTGCAAATCCAACACACTGCATTAAGTAGAGTCGTATTCATGGTTGTGAAGCACGCCACAACTATGAATAGGAGGCTATGAGGCATTTTTTGAAAATGTTTCACTACTTCATGATCTATGTCGTGCAGTATAGCTAAGTCCTATAAGGCTTATTTCTGATTCCTAACCATTATGTTTCTGAAAATGTCTCAAGCTATTTTGGGTGGTGGACAAGATGGTGACCATCCCTCGCTCGAGGATCAACTTCCTAATAATAACATATCAAATGTGGAGATTTGCAGTGCTCTATGGCTATTGGTCAAAGTTGTAACTGCTCAACTACACCAATAAATAAGTGCCCATATGATTTCAAATGATAGGAGAGGGAGACGAAGGGTAAGAAGGTCTGAGTTGATAGTGCTTCATCTTCTACTAGTCTACCGGTGCCCAAGTATAAACAAAAAAGGATCCCTTTTGCCACTTGTCAAGGGTGTGGCAAGAAGCATCATGAAAAGTGTTTGGCTGGCATCGAGGGTTGTTTTGAATGTGATGGTATCGGGCGTAAGATGAGAGATTATCCTTTGGCCTCCATAGGAAGGAGAAGAATGGCATGATTTGAAGGTAGACTTCCATACCCTAAGGCTCAAGGTGGCAATGGTAAAGTGACTCTTCCTGGGTACCCAAAATATGGAAGAAATCATAATGGCAGGTGCTTAAGGGATATGAATGCTTGCTATAGGTGTGGCAAGATGAACCACAATGTTGATTTTCCATATGTTCGAAGGAAAGGCAAGGGTATTGGTGTTCAAGCTTCTCCTATATGCCACGAGTGTGGAAGATACCATTTGGGAGATTGTTTGGCCAGTTCAAGGGCATGTTTCGAGTATGGTGCAAAGGATCATAAGTCGAGACATTATCCATGGATTACTAAGAATTATGAGGATAACTGTTGACTATCTCAATCATACCCCTTCAAGGGTCGCCAAACATAGTATAGTGCATTACAGGTGTGTTAAAGGTTTTTTATTATAATGTGCATGCTTTATTAGATCAAGGCTCCACTCTTTCTTTCGTTACTCCTTTTATTGCCAACAAGCTTCATATATGTCCCAAATTTTTATGTGAACCCTATGAAGTATATACACCTATTGGTGAGTCTTGCCTTGTGATTTTGTTGAACTCGACATGGTGGATTTTGATATTATTATTGGGATGAATTGGTTAGTAAGAAGAAGGGAAACATTTCCTAAAACGCCTTATATCCTCTTACTTATAGTCGTGGTGCACTTCCCAATCATGAATAAGACTCTAATTGACGCAGTGTGTTGGATGCCGAGGACAATTAACAACCTAATGCTATGATACCAAGTTTTTCACGACCCAAGCCTAGGGCCTAGATGTGACACGGCAAATGGGGAACCCGAAGGGACCCCAAACAAGCCTCTTAGCATGTCAGTACACATCCTTGGTCACAGAAGCTAGTAAAGAACAACAAAAGAGCATACAAAAAAGGGTAAGGAACTAAGTGGAAGTCTTTAATAGTATAAATCATAAAGAGTCAACTCTCAAAGCATAATTACATCACTTGTCCAACAACACCTCTTGAGCGGGGGCCAAGACACTTTTCAGGCTCACACTCATAGTGTAAAGAGTTCAACATTAAGAATTGACAAAGGCAAGAGTAGCATAGCTAATGTCCTAGAACTTTGAGGACTCACTAATAGCTTATCTTCAAAAATGTCACAACTAGCCATGGGGAAGATGATCGTGAGGAGCTCTGGTTCCTACATGGTAACATCATGTAGGCATAGAGTATGCGTTAGAACATTTAAATGTACCAAGTATGTAGGATGCAATACAACAAGAGATAGGCAACATAATCAAAATGCATAGATATAGGCAATTGATAGTATGATAATAATATGGCATGTATGATCAATTCTTGAAGTATAAATATGCTTGTATAGAACATATTACATATGTAGGAAGTGATCAACATCATAGACCAAGCAAACTAGTATTTGGAATCCAAGGCTTACCACCCCCTTGGAAGGCGATTGAGGAATCTACCCCTCAATCGGTAAATGGGCATACCTCCCCCCATCAAAATGATTGAGGAATCTACCCCTCAATTGGTAGATGGGTATACCACCACCCATCATAGTGGTCAAGGTATATACCTCTCAACATGGTAGATGGGCATACCACCCCCCATCAAAGTGGTCAAGGTATATACCTTTCAACATAGTAGATGGGCATACCACCCCTCATCAAAGTGGTTGAGACATATGACCCCCTCAACTAGGTGTGGTCAACTTGCAAAATACTTTTCATGAATTCAATACATACATACATTCCTTTAATCATATAAAGTCACTTGACTCATAGGTTATGCAATAGATCATCAATAACTCAAGAACCCTTAACCGGACATTTTATCAAAAACATGGTGGGTGTGTAATGCTTGTACAAAATAATGCAATTCAAGAGTAAAATCATGTGAGAAAACTTAATGTAAATCAACCCACCAATACTTGGTAACGCCCTCATGCAAAATACATTGAAATCCCTTATCAAATCTCATCATAGAACATAGCTTCACAGCTCAAAACTAGCTTAAACAGTCTACATTTCATGAAAACCCAACATAATTTATAACCAATTCATAGTAAGAAGTGCCCATAGATAAATCATCTTGAAAACATACAATTTACATAAAAAGAAAGGTTGGGTACCATGGGTAAAAGGACCCAATGGTTGAAACTCATATACCTCTACTTTGTAGATTTCTTTGATGAAGATTAAATGAGAACTTGAAGATTAAATGAATTTCTTGAATCCAAAAATGAGTTTAGAACACTTGAAGTTTGGTGAAATGTTTAGCTAAGTATTAGAGAGGGTTTTGAGGAATGTCTTGAATGATATGGGGTTGAAAAATGACTAAGTATAGGTGTTTTTACGCATGGGAAGGCTTAGGCCCAAGACACCAAGGCCTTGGACTGAAATAAAAAATAGGCAATAAAATGAACTGGTCCGCGCCCCAGCCGCGTCGCACCAGGGGCACGGATCGATTCTGTTTTTCGTCAGCTTTGGAAAATCAAATTTTGATACGGTTGCTCTAAAATTGGGGTTATACCGATTTCCTACTTAATTTTTCTCCCTGATCACGAATATGAAGTTGAATTTTTTATATCACGCATGAATTTTGAGATACATGGAAATTATGAATTTGGGCATTTTTGGGCACTTTTTAGGGTCATTTCATTCAGCCTAATCTAAATATGAGACAACGTTGGTGATTAGAGTTGCTTGAGGACTATGATATATCTATTCTATATCACCTTGGGATAACTAAGGTGGTGGCATATGCTTTGAGCCGGAAGGCTACTAGTATGTGGAGTTTGGTATTCTTGAGGGCTGAAGAGAGGCCCTAAGCTTTAGAGGTTCAGTCACTTGCTAGATAGATGGTTCATTTGGATATTTCTCCTCCTCAGAGTATTTTGGTCTTTGCTAAGACTAGATCTTCTTTTCTTCGTTCAGATATATGGTCATTCGTTTGAGAACCCAAGCTATGCATGATTTATGGCAATGTGTTAGAGGTAAAGTGAAGGCAACTATTATTTATTCTTATGGTGTTCTGAGGATAAATAGTAGAGTTTGTGTGCCTAACGTTGGAGGTTAGGTGCGATTGATATTAGAGGAGGCCCATTGTGTTAGATATTCCATTCATCTAGGTGTAGCAAATATGTACCATGATCTAAAATAGTATTACTGGTGGTTCGTTATGAGAAGTGACATAATTGAGTTTGTGGTCAAGTATTTAAATTCCCAATAAGTCAAGTGTGAGCACCAAAAGCCCGATGGATAGATGCAAAAGATGCCCATTCCCAAATGGAAATAGGAGAGGGTGACTATGGATTTTTTTATAGGTTTTCCTATGGCCTTGGGAAAGTTTGGTTCAGTTTGGGTAGTTGTTGATTGATTGTCTAAGTCAATACACTTCTTACCAATGAAGACTAGTTACAGTGCAGACCAGCTAGCTAGATTGTACATCTAGGACATTGTCAGATTGCATAGTATCCCAGTCTCCATAGTATCAGACAACGGATATGTGTTTACTTCTCATTTTTGGTAGGCTCTACAGTGTGGTTTCGGGTATTATAGTAGATTTCAGTTCAGCTTTCTACCCTCAGACTGGTGGTCAGTCAGAACACACCATTCAAGTGTTGGAAGACATGCTTAGGGCCAGTGTTATTGATTTTTAGGCCCTGTGGTACCAACACTTAGTAGTGGTGGAGTTCGCATATAACAATATTTACCATTCCAGCATCCTAATGGCACCATTTGAGGCATTGTATGGCCGAAGGTGTAGATCACTGATTGGTTAATTTTATTTAGGTTCGACCGAGGTATTGGATCTTGATTTGCTTCAGGATGCCATGGACGGGGTCCAATTTATTTAAAGTAGACTTTTGATATCTTAGAGTTGCCAAAAGATTTATGTTGATTGAAGTGTTAGGCCTCTTGAGTTCTCCATTGGTGACAATGTATGATTGAAAGTTATTAAGGGTGTGATGAGATTCGGGAAGAAGGGCAAGCTTACTCCCAGATTCATTGTCCCATTTGAGAATTTGAGGAGAGTTGGTGAGGTAGCCTATGAGTTGTCTCTACCACTGAGATTATTATTAGTTCACCCTCTTTTTTATTTTTCTATGCGCTTTCGTTACATTCCATATGAGTTTCATATGATTCCTTGTGACTCTGTCTTGTTCGACCCAGATTTGTCCTTTGAGGAAGAGCCTATAGCTATATTGAATAGGCAAGTCTGGAGATTGATATCCAAAGATATACCTTCTGTGAAGGTTTAGTGGTAATAGTGAAGGTTCTGCGAGGACATCATTCTATAGATAAGGCTACTTGGGAGATAGAGACTGATATGCAAGCCAAACATCCAAGCCTTTTTTAGGCTTTAGGTACTCCTCTTTTCTTTATATTCAAGGATGAACATTGTTTTTAGTGGTGAATAATATAATGACCAGGTTGGTGATTTTTGGCTTTTCCTTTAAAATTAATATTTTATCCTTTCGTAAGCTGCTTTGAGCCTATTTTGAACTATTTTGATGGTTGAAACCTAGATTCTATGTTTTCAAAGTTGAAATTATGAGTTTTTGCATTTTTCGAAGCTTAAGGTGTTAAAAAATGAGTTTTTGTGTCATTCTGTGTTTCAGGAGCCAGATCAGAAATATGTTGAATTCATTAGCTCCAAAACATCAAAATTCAACTATGAGAAGTTACAGAACTGAATTTGAAGTTAAAATGAGATTTTTAGGCCCAAAGTTGTGATTTTAGTTATTTCTGGAACCAAAGTTTGACTTTGGTCATCATTCAGAGTTTGAAAGCTCGAATCCAAATTCTGATAGTTCCATATTGTGAAACTAACGCTAGAAATGATCTCGTAATAATTTTTGGAGTTTCCGAGGGCTTGGTATTTTGAGTTTTAAACTAGTTTTGTCCACTTGCATTGGTAAATGTGGCGAGGAGGCCTTAAAATAAATTTCTGAAGATTCCATTGAGTCTGGATCCTTTGGATTTGACCCTAACCTATGGTTAGGTTTATTGCTGACGGCGACCGCTTTGTATTGAAGTGTGAACATCATCAAAAATTTATGGCACCGTTGCCGGGGAATACGGCTAGGTTCTTGACTTGATATCACTAGATGAGTTTTGGGGGTCCACTTTGAGTAGGAAAACAGACTTGGCAGTTGCTATTTTTTTTGATATCTGGTGTAGGGGAAATTCTTCTCCGCGTTCGCGGAGGTCTTGGACCATGTGCTCCACATTCAGGGAAGGGGTCCACCATTCGTGGAGGTGATGTGACCGTAACCCTCCACGTTTATGGAGTGTACTTTGCAATTTAGTTTTTCAAAACCCAAGAGTCATCATTTTTACTCCATTTTTGAACTTGCAAAGCTTTTCGACAATATTGAAAGAAGATTTTCGAAGGATTTTGTTGAGTAAGTGATTGTAACATTACTAATCATTTTCCATGAGTTGTCTTGATTTTGGCATTAATTTCATGATTTTGGTTGTCCAAAATTGGGGATTTTCAGATTATGATTTCCAAACTTTAAAAGTTAATTTCTCATTTAATTTAAGCTCAATTTTAGTAGGATTTTCACCCATGAACTCCATTTTTTATATAAAACCCGATTTTAAAGTCAATTTCCAAATTTGAGAACTTTGAATTTTTACCTAATTTTGACTATTTTACTCCTTAGCCTAATTCGTGCAAATGTGGGTATCAAACTTAATATGCTATCAAAATACAACACATTTGGTGCCTAAAACAAGGGATTTTTCAAGTTCTTAATGTGACTTTTTATGGTTTTTATGTGTTTTTATGTTGTTATTATAGAAAAGATAGGTTGGCATGGTTTTGTGAGAAAATTGCAGATTTTTGCTAAAGTGTAGGACATACGAGCAATTATATGAATCATAGCCCAAGGGCGTAGGATGATATCGTAGCAAGAAACAACGAGTAAATCAGGAATCTACCAAGTGGAGGTCAGCCATATGAGGCCACTCTACGAGTTAAAAGTTTGGATCTAGCAAGAAACAGAGAGCTAAAAGTTTGGACCAAGAACTGAAGGCCTAGACTACGAGAGGAGCATACGAGTCATAGGCCAAGCAATGACCAGTAACAGTGGGCCATAATAGTCAAGTAGAAAAGGTCAAGTAGTGACAATGAGACCCAGATTATGACTCGTAAGTCACCGTATAAGTCATATCTGTATGACGTACCTGTTGCTAGCACCCTTTTCTATTTAATTTTTAGGGTTAAATTGTAAATAGTATAAATACTTAATGATAGGGTTTTAGAAAGGGATCTCAGACATTGAATATTTGGTAGAACACTTTGAATATTCTAAGGGTTTTTCTACGGTTTAGTGTAGATTCTCATTTTTAATTGGAAGACCCACTTTTGGGGATTGCAAACCTCACATTGTACTCATTCTCCATTAATCCAAGCTTGTGGTTTGCAACTTGTGATATTATTGTTCTTCATTGTTTTGGGTAAACTCTCAACTATGTCTTCTACTTTCATTGTTGTTGATTTTGCCTTAGCCATGAATAGCTAAGAACCCACAACTTGGGGTTGTGGGAACCATGAGTAGTTGACTTGAAATAACCTAGATTTTGTACATTTTTTTGATTGGGGTTTTGCATGTATTGTTTATTTCTCTTCATTTTGATTGATGTTTGGTGATGGCCAACACCAAACCCCTCCTACTACCATGATCTCGACCAAGGTAGCGACAAATAGGAAAAGGGAAGTTGACGATAGGATTCGATTGATGTGTTCTCATCTAATCAACCAAACCTGACTAAGGGGAGGTTGATTGGGACAATAGGTAACGGTTAGTTGGCACGCCATGGTTGCTGACCAAGATCCATGGTGAAATTCGACCTTCACCTTCACAAGAGAGCTGGAAGAACCTAAGTTACCATCCTACATGCGAATTCCCAATTATAGTTATGTTTTCTAGGGTAATTGAGTCAACGAATCATGGGAAACATAATTCCTAAGTTATCCCTAAAATTTGAGTGTCTTGCCACATAGTTAGCATAGTATTTATTTTTATTTTTATTTTTGTTCTTATCTCATAATCCCCCTCCCTCCCATTTAGAGATTTTACTAATCACTGCTTGAAATGATTGATAGTGAATCTATATAGTCAAGCCCTGTATTCCTTTGGATTTGACCCTAACCTATGGTTAGGTTTATTGCTGACGGCGACCGCTTTGTATTGAAGTGTGAACATCATCAAAAATTTATGGCACCGTTGCCGGGGAATACGGCTAGGTTCTTGACTTGATATCACTATTAGTTAGTTCAAGTAGTAATTTTTAGACTCTCTTGTGTTTTACTTTTATTTTTGTCTTTGTTGTTTGGTTTTATTTGCAGTGTGTACTAGGTTGTATGCCCAACAAAAGAAGCCAAGGCAATCCCTTAGCTCTGATCAATTTGGAGATCTATCAACTCTTTAGGAGAATGGCTCAGGTGTATGAGGATATTGCATTTGAGGAAGGAATGAATATGAATAATAAGGATGTGGGAAGAAAGCAGGATCCACCATCAAGGGACAATAGGCCACAACTTAGGGACTTCAACGAAAAAGCTTATGGATGGAATCAATATCATTTGAACCCTATGGCCATGGACGTTAATGGTGCTATAGTGTTGCCTCCATTACCGACAGATACTAAGTTCTCAGTGTCAAGTGGATTACTTCATATGTTCCAAAATCATGGTTTTTCACAGGGTTACCTTCAGAGGATCCTCATAGTCATCTCCATAATGTCGTCTTCGTCTATAAGAGTGTCATGGGGACACAAAATCTTTCTCTTGATGTAGTTGGTTTGCGGTTATTCCCATTATCACTAACTGGTAATGCAGCTGTGTGGCTGTGTGAGCTTCCTTCAGGTACAATAACAAGCTGGGCAGAGCTTCAGAGAGTGTTCCTAGAGAGATATTTTCAAAGATCAAAGAAGCATAAGCTCAAAGACTAAATAAATAATTTTGAACAATTTCCTGATGACTCTATTAGTACCACATGGGAGAGATTCACCAAATTCTTGAGGATAGTTCCTGATTATAAGATTTTTGATGATGCCTTGGTTGGAATTTTCTATCGGGCGTTTGATGAGAATAGTCAAGCTTATGCCAACATGATCATGGGAGGCATGTTTCTTGACCAATCATTTGCATTGATAGCCACGAAGATAGAGCAAGTGCTTAAAACAAATAGAGCGTAGAGTCCGAGAGAGAGGTGCAATGAAGACTTCTTGTGTAGTCAACATGAACAATAAGCAAGCAAAGGTCAATAAAGAGATCATGGAATAATTTGCTCAGCTTCGCACGAGTATGGACTTGGTCTTAAAGCAAAACAAAGCAAGTGTTCAAGCGGTAGCTCACTAAAATCCTAAGGCTCCTATGTATGAAGATCTATTCTTTGATGAAGATGTTTGCTTCGTGAGTAACCAAGGGGGTTTCCAAAAACACCCCAAGGGTCTAATTCAAATTATTGGAGGCAAGGTTCCAGGAATCAAGGTCAGAACTACAACCTGAAGGCCTAGACTACGAGAGGAGCATACGAGTCATA
>DF362484.1:19540-32980 GCA_000787875.1 Solanum virginianum | reverse complement strand
AGAACTACAACTTTGATGGAGATTATAGAGACAACTATGGTGGTTACTATGAAAGAGAGAGCATGTCGGATGCCGAATGGGGTAGAAGAGATGGCTATAGGAATGGTCCTTATATGCCGCCCCATAACTGTGATGTCATGCCAAATATTTCGAGGATTGAAGAGATGTTTGACAAGTTGTTAAAAAGTGCCGACCACCAAGATGAGACCTTGAAAGGAATGAAATCGAACATTTCAAGCATCAACCAAAAAAATAGAGTCTCACTCAGTGGCGATCAAATAATTAGAACAACAATTTGGGCAAGTTTCTTCGCAATTGAACCAACGCCAAAAGAGTACCTTACCAAGCAATACAGTTCAAAATCCAATGAATGATATGCATTGCATGGCGGTCATGACTAGGAGTGGTAAAAGCACCATAGATCCCCCTATGCCAGTGGTTGAGGATGAAGCTTATGAAATGGGTATTGGCGATGAAGTTGTGGTTGAGGGACAAGGTTTAGAGATTGTTGGGATGCAAAGAGAAGGAGTGAAAGAGCAGGAAAAAGTTAAGATGTTTCCAAAACCTCCTCCTCCTTTCCCTCAAAGGATTAAGAAAAAGGAAGAGGATGGAAAATTCAAACACTTCCTCTCAATGTTAAAGCAACTATCCATCAACATTCCCCTCTTAGAAACCTTAGATAAGATGCCCAGGTATGCCAAGTATATGAAGGATTTGGTGACAAAGAAGTGCACATTGAGCCAAGAGCTTTCACAACAGCTCCAACAATATAGTTCCATTATGACCAAATGCCTTATTCAAAAGCAAGAGGACCCCAGTGCTTTCACCATTCCTTGTACCATGGGTGATGTTGAATTCGCAAGAGTATTGTGCGAGTTAGGAGCAAGTATCAATCTAATGCCTCTGCCCATGTTCAAAAAGCTTGGCCCAGGCACTCTTACTCTAACAAGAATATGCTTGCTCATGGCGGATCGAACAATAAAGAAGCCGAAAGGGATACTTGTCGATGCTTATAAAGGTTGATAAATTCATCTTTCTCGTGGACTTCATGATCCTTCATTGTGAGGTTGGTTTTGAGGTACCCATTATATTGGGAAGACCATTTCTAGCCACCAGGAGAGCCTTCGAGGATATGGATTTAAGTCAACTTTGGTTCAGAGTCAATTATGCAGAGGTCGTGTTGACATCCACCAATCAATGAAATAGGCGAATGAGTTTAAGAGTGAAGTTTGGGTCCTTGAAGACTTTTGATGATGAATGATGATAAAGTCGAGCCAAGATGTTAAACAAGGTACTTCTTAGGAGGCAACCCAAGTATCTTTTATGTTTTTGGCTTATTTTAAGTTTAATTTGGAAATTTGAATTGTTAGGTAGTAGTTTCATGCTTATTTTGATGTGTTGAGACAGTAGATCAGTTGTATTATTGTAGACATTAGTGTATTTAGAAGTGTGATTTGTAGGAACAGACCAAAAGCTGAAAAGTTGAAGAAAATTGCATGTGGAGCAGCCTCATAGAGCAGGCCTATGAGTCATAGGGAATACTATGACTCGTAGTCATTCCTCGTAGAGGAAAACAGTAAGGATCTAAAGTTGGCACTCACACTACGAGCCAATCTTATGATTCGTAGGGTCCCCCATAAGTCGTAAGTGGGGTTTGTATTGCCCAGATATTAATTTCACTTTTTGCTAAGTGTTGGGGTCTAATACGAGACCATAGCCTATGAGCCGTAGAAGGCTTTATGACTCGTAATCGGGGTTTCATAGACCCGATCTACAGAATTTTAAAAAGCTAACCCGGTTGAGTATAGAAGGGGTCAAAATTAATTTCACACCTAATTTCCCCATTTTAAATGGTTTCTTCCCCCCAAAGCTTTCCCAAAACCCTTCACTACTATTCCGATCACATTTTGCATCAACCCACGTCATTGTTCTGCAAGATTTCTGGCGGGTTCATTTCTCTAGGGTTTTGGCATCTCTATTTCTCTAGCAGCGCTTCTATTTGCTTATTATTCTCTTAATTGGTATGCTTCCTTGATTAAATTTTTCACACTCATATTATGATTTTTGAATATTATTGGATGATTGTGCATTTAGTGAGGAATTTGGGAATATCCTTGAGAATATGCTTATGTGGACATGAGAAATGGGGTTTGATCGATTAAAGTTCCCTAGTGTTGTGTTGAATGGTGATGTTGCCTTTATTGGCTACCTGTGATGTTACCATGTTGATCATATATGTTTAGTGCATGAGTATTGGTTGATCAGCTTATAAATTCATGTCAGAGTTAAGTTTGATTGTGGTATGTGTTGATCCAATTAAAAATGGGTTTTTGAGGCACCCTCAGGATTGAAAATGGGTTTTTGGACTCCCCTAATTTTGTGCTGATGTTAATTGTTGTAAGTTCAAGGATCAAACACTTTTGGGAGATTCTCGAATGTGTTGGGAAGTCATTGTTTAATTATCAATTACTAATACAGTTTGTTAGGAAATTGTGGTGTAAATGTTCATGACTAGGGTTATACTTTTCATGCTTGTTTAATTGATCGATAATTGCTTTAAATCATGCTTGAATGTTGTTTTGATTAGCAATAGGTTGTGTGGTGAAGGTATAGGCACTATAAGTGACTGTTGTTTGCTGCTACATGGCCCTTCTATGACTCATAATGGTCCCTCGTAGGAAACAACAAACACTTATGGTGCCTTGACACTTACCATATGTGACCCACCTACAAGTCATAATTTCTATTATGAGTCGTAGTGGGGGTCTCATGGACCTAGCTTGTGTCTCTAAAATGTTTTTGGAAATTGGTATGAGCCCAAACTACGACTCATAGGTCACCCTACGAGTTGTACCTATGCTTCTTTCTATCTTCCTTGTTATTTGTCTAGTTGATTCCTGCCTTAATAAATACTATGGTCCTCATTTTGTGGTTTGGATTGTCAATTTTCATGAATAATGCCTCCAAAAAACAAACAAGCCATACAAGCCTTTAGGAGGAAGTTATTGGATGAATCCTCAAAAATAGAACAATTTGAGGGATCTGTGGAAGTCCACAGAGTCAGGTTAGACCCTGAGGCAAATGTGCCTCAAACTCGAGCCCGCACTGGACAAACCCTAGTAGACATTGATAGTCCCTTCTAGTTTGAGGAGGAGGGCAATCGTGATGGGTCCCACAGTAGTGCCCCATAGATGACTCCTACTCATACCGAGATAGATTTAGAGGAGGCATCACAGGTGGAGTAGGAAAAAGCAGAGTCCTAGCCTCCAATCGATCCACGATGGGGAATTCTAGGAGTGAAAGCGATCTATGATATGGGGTTGGAGCCAAAAGGGCAGGGAAAACCTGTTCGACAATTCCATGAGGAGTTGAGGTTAAATGACTTCGAGTTGGACAGGGTGCCGGGTTTTGATGCAGAGATCGATAGACTCAGATTGCGGTGGACTTCAGAGCGATTGGACAAGTATGCCCCTTATTTGCTCCAGGAGTTCTATGCAGCTTATTATGCCACTCTTCTCTGAGGCCTGCCCAAGAACAAGAAAGGTATTGATCAGCCTAGATTACGAGAGGTTTTGGTCAAGGGTCAGAGAGTTGATATTTTTGAGGAGACTATTAACGGGTTCAGTATGGGCCCAACTACAAAGTGCCTCGCTCCACCGCAGAGTATAGTAGAATTACAAAGATGAGGAAAATGGTGAACAAGAAGGATGTTGGGGTCAAAACTAAACACTTCGGTGGATATCTGGCTAGATATACGAGAGGGTTTTGAGCCTACGTGGGTCACAAACCATGACAATCAGATCATGAAAGCCCACCTCTCCTTCCGGGCCAAGTTTTGGTAGTTTGTTATCTGTTGGAGTATCAGGCCGACTTTTATGGATAATGTGATCACCTTGGAGTGAGCCATACTATTAACCAACATCTTAGCTGGCTATGAGATTGATTGGGCCTGCGTCATGGCTGAGTAGATACACGAGTCCATTATCAGGATAAATACCTCACTGTCGTTCCCTATTTTGATTCACCATTTGTGCAGTGAGGTAGGTGTTTGTGTCGACCCCTACCGTGACCAGCATGTAGAGGCCATGCACACTATGGATCCCAGTCTAATCAAGGCTAATGAGAACCCGATGGCCCTATAGAGAGCAGCTTCTCCTCCAGTACCAGATCCATTCCTTGTTGAGCCGTAGACTCAGGAGCAGACCCCAGCCACCACCAGTGCTACTCCAGCTACTTCAGGGCCGTCTCTAGATGTTGAGATCGAGGTGATGCCATCCTCCAGCACACCTGCACCAGCACCTTCTACTACGCAGGTTGATTCTGCAGGCTTGACTTTTATGTATGCTCTTCTTTTCAAGTTGTAGAGATTGGCTGGCCAGATCAGACCATGGGTCTGTCAGACAGTCCAAGACTTAGAGGAGAGGGTCAAGGCATTCATTCGTGAGATGATAGATCAGAGAGTTAGAGCAGTGGATGACCGAGTTGATGCCTTCGAGGAGAGGGTCCAGAAGAGGCTCGAAAATGCTTGGCCTGCTGATTGGATTGCAGTGATAGAGGAGTTGGCCAAGTTCAAGGCTGACTTGTTGAGGATATTAGCGGCCATGATAGCAGTCCCGGGGGTTGCACCGGTGGGTGATGATATATTTGATTGGTTCGCTGACCGCCCACATGTCGACGGAAAGAGGCCCTTCTAGAGCAATGACCCAACGATAAGCCAGAAGAAGCCCAGGACTGATGATGAGGCAGTAGCACTGGAGGAGCCAATACCTGAGGAGATGATACAAGAGTCCCTAACTTTAGTAGCATTGAGTAGGGACCGGCAGCAGCGGATAGCACAAGGAGAGAGTAGCTCGCAGGCACTTGCAGTTGGGACCATCGAGGAGGAGAATGGACCACAGAAGGCCCAGAACCCCTGGATCAGATGGATGTCGGTAATTGAGCACCATGTGTTTGATATTTTCGACCCCCATCCTTATATGCTACTTATGCATACTTTGTTCTTTGTGTTAGACAATATTTTCTTTATGTTGGTTTTTGAATATTTTTAAATATTGTGCTTTGAATGTTGTTTCTAACTATGTTTTGTATGTTTGGTTTTAACTTTTGGTTTTTGATATATATATATATATATATATATATACTATCTAAAAACCTAAAGTTAAATTACTAAAATACCCCTAACTAATTAAGAAAAACCTAACTGAAAACACAATGCTACAAATAGTAGCACCTAATCATCCGCTTCTTCATAAGTGGCATAATCCTTTTCAAGTTCCTCTTCAGAATAGTTATAACTATTTCTAAGACCCTCTCGCAAACAACACACAATTTGCCGCAATGCCAAGGAAATTGGCTTCACTAAGTACCGTTAAAATCTTCACTATATTCTTACGAGAGCATATAGTGTCAATCGATATATATAATTAGAACTTTTCTAATTTCCATCTTCCTTCTGCTAAATATAGTTACAATTATAACTAAACGATTAGAAGACCCTACAGAAAACATCCTCACACTACAAACTCTGGCGCTTCAAATTACTACGTAAAGTGTTGCCAGTTCTCATCTTCTGTACAATCACAATCCTTTATCTGATCTCCAACAAGTTCATCGCCTCATCTTTATCTTCTATGTTAGATTCTCAAACCTTCATCAACACTTTCTTATTCAACTTCCATTTATGTACGAACTTTTTAGGCCACCATATTACACATTCTGCAAAGAAGAATTGCTCAACACTATTCACAATTCGTAAGTTTCAACCTATTTGTTTTACACACATGTTTACGCATAAATTATAATTATTTCTCAAAATCTTGCATGGTGCAATTCATTAAACTTCTTTACTTCTCTTATTTTCTCTGTTTTTTAGTTTGTCATTCCTACATTAGATAATTTCATTCCAACTCATGTCTTCTCTCATTAGTATCTAAACATCGTTCATTCACTTCTTTTTTAGAAACCAAAAACCTTTCCAGCAATCACTGAACTTCTTTAAATAAATTTCATCTGAAATGTGACCTTCTACCACCTTCACTCTATAAAACAGGTATTCACAGTCGCTGCCCACTTCCCCCAAATGTCTAATTCAATCACACTTCCTTTTCCATCCATACCAATTGCAAACCGCATGATGAAATTTATATGTTGTTTGCATGTTTGTTCTGGTGTGATGGGATCTGGGGATCAAGTTTTGAGTTTTGTGAGAGTTCTTATTTGGGAATGAAAATGTTAGGAACTTCTTAAAGTTTCATGTTGTTTATGTGTGTTTTATGGATGAGAACAGATTGCTAGAGGGTTCAAGGCAATCCGTCATCCTCCTTCTCCGTGTTTACATTTTGTATTACTCCACTTTTTTTCAATCAAACTTTTATCTTTCGCCATGTTAATTGAGGTGGACATGTAAATTCTTTATTATTGTACAATATCATTAGGTATAATTTTGATAGAAATAATAATAAAATTTATATTGTCTTATACTTGAATTACTATTTAATTTAGATATTTCATAACATTTTAATGCAATTTAATATAGAATACCTAATCATTCTATGCAGTAGATGGTGACTTGTCGAAACTTTTGGCATCCGTATTAGTTTCTAATATATCTTCTTTGAAATACACTGTGTTAACTTTGAACAAACTCTCGGGGAGAATTTCAAACTTTCTATTATATCTTCTTTGAAATACATTGCGTTAACTTTGAACAAACACTCGTGGAGAATTCCAAACTCTACTGGTCTTCATCTTCGAAACCTCCTAAAACTTCACTTGATTGGCAATGAGCTCAAAGGGGAAATTCCTCCACATATCATAAATGCTTCCAAGCTTGAACTTTTAGGGCTATTAAGCAACTTTTCAGTGGCAGTATTCCAACTAATTGGGGAAAGCTTCATGATCTAAAACTTCTTCTCCTACATGATAATCAGCATACCAGTGAATATGAGTTGTCATTCTTCTAATCTTTGGCAGACTGTGGGAAGTTGCAATATCTAGGTGTGGGTACAAGTTGAAGTATGCTCTCACATACCGAGAAGTGATTTCAATTTTGTTGTAGGGACAACTACTGGTTGATGGAAAAGTAAGGACAGACAAGACATATCTTGTTGTTTTCATGGATGTCATTTCAATTCCGAAGACTAATGAATACTTCGATCTCCTTTAGGACACCAATAGTCGCTTTTATCTTCACTTAGTTGGGGATAAGGAATACAAATTTAAGCTTTACAAGGTCCGCCCTGTGCAGTTTGGTCAGAAGGGGATCCCATACCTGAACAGTTACGATGGAAGAACAATCTGCTATCCTGATCCATAAAGCTGGACTTGGAATGTAATAAGATTGTTGATTTTATCAAGTTTGCCATAGGGAATGTTGTGATGGTAGGAACTAAGTGTAAAATTATCTCTTGATTTCATAAAGTGGACAAGTATTGCTGGACATCCCAAAATAGTGTGGGGGTCAAGTAAAGTTGGATGAAGGGAGTATAATTAAAAGTCACGAGGCAATACAACATTATCGTTCAGTCTTACCAGCCCCAAATATGGATTGATGAGCATTAGTTATCCCTTAAAACTATCATTCAGACTTTATGGATACTAATTTTTGATAATATAAATTTCGAGACTGTACATCCACATGCAACACACGTGTGATAAAGTGTGTGTGTGTATGTGTGAGTGTGTGTGTGTTTACTTTGAGGACAAAGTATCTTATTTTGGTGGGGTGTGGGAAGTTATGGATTAGGGTGAAGTCTAAGTAACCTCTAGTCCATAACTTCCCCGTATTTTGATCCCAAGGTTTTCTTCCCGTGTTTTTTTTTTCTTTATTGATGTTTTTAATTTCTATTGAACTGACATGTTTAGGTAGTGTATATAATTTGTAGATATATAGTAGTTACTATCTTTTAGGCATATATACAATCTTGAAATGCTTTTTGAATGTTTTGAAAATTTGGTACCCTAAAGTTTTTTTAGATTGTTAGTTATTTTTGCAATCACACATGTGATTATCTGGCAATGTTTGTTCTGATAAGGAGAAGGTAAGTTGATGCTTGAAGCATGATCTGTGAGTCTATACTTGATCACATATGATGTCGTGTGTGTGAGCTTATTTTGCTACATTCATGTATTATGTATGGACTCAGAACTTGTCTTATTACTCTTAGATTAGACTGGTGATGTTGTTGGATTGGGAAAGGATCTTAGGCCATTGTTCTTTTAGTGAAGTCCAATTTTGCCTAAATGACCTACCAAATGTGATAGTTGATCTCTTATTCCAATTGTTTGAGCTTCTCCTGTACCTGTTCTTTCTTGATACCTAGCTAGCTTAGCCTTATTTTATGAAATACCTTGATATTGGCCCTGGTCTATCCTTGAACATGTGAACCTTGATTGAGGCTAAAAGACTAAGTTGCGGGTGGCTACAAATAGTGCCCTGGTTTAGGGAATAGATATTGTGTACTTCACTTCAGGCTAAAAGCCTAAGTTGAGGGTGGCCTTTATTGGTAAAGTAATGAAAATGAGATGGTTAGTTGGGAAAGAAAGAAAGAAATGAAAAAGTCATGTGTCGGGTGAGAAAAAGAAAAGAAAAGTTGCCTTAGATTGAAAAGAATTGCAAAAAATGAGTCCAAAAATAAGGCACAGCTGAAAATGTGAAAGAAAGCACCAAGGAAAAGCTTGAAAAAGAAGAATAAAGGTGGATTTAGTGAAAATAGTTGAGTTATGGAGGTAAGAGTGTTGATAAACATGGTTTAAGGATAGCTTTTAGTCACTACTTGCCTAAAATGCCATACCAAAGCCCCATAAGCCAATGTTACAAGCCATAGTCCTAAAGTGATCCGAATTCACTTTGTCATCAGTCCGGAGTTGAGTGTAAAAGCAAGCCTATGGTGTTAGTCATTTTGCATGAATTTCATTTATGAGAGTGAGAATGCTTGTACAGTCCCTGAATTTTAAATGCACTTTGAATGAGAAAGAGGAACTTCTTTTCTGTGAGGGCATTAACATTGCATGATTGGCATATGACTAACTCAGTGATTATGGATTGCTAATATAAAACGACCCCAAAAAGTGCCCAAAAGTGTTCCTCGAAATGCCCAAATTTAAAATTCCATATATCTCAAAAACCATTTGTTATTTCAAAAATCCAACTTCATATTCTTGTTCAGGGGGTCAAAATTAGGGGAACAAGGGTCTAACCTCTATTTTAGAGCAAACGATTAGCAATTTCAATTTTCATAATTTTTAATTTCAAGAGACAATTCGCAACAGCATTGTGGTAGCATCGCGAGACGCAGCTGTCGTGGACATGTGTTAATTTGTCCTTCGCAATAGGTCCACGTCGTGGACCTATGTATTTCGCTACCAGTGATTTCTATCTCGGTCCAAGGCTTTGGGGTCTTGGGCCTAAGTGTTCCCTAACATGTTTTTACCTATACTTAGACTTATTTCACCCTTATATCATCCTAAACATTTCCCAATACTCCACAAAAGACTTAGCCATATTTTCACTTCAAAATTCAAGACTCAAAACCCTCATCCGGAATTAAGGATTCTCTTCAAGCTTCAAACCTCCATTTTCATACTTCATCAAGAACTTCCCTAAAGCTAAGGTATGTGGTATTGAACCATCCTGTCCTTTCACCCATGGTGCCTAAGCCTCATTTTTACTAATATTGCATGATTTAAAGTTTATTTTTACAGTGGGTCTTGTATATTGAGAAATTTACTGCATAGTGATTTGAGTTCATGAAATTATGGTTGTTTTAGCATGTTTGTGCTCTAAATCCTCTTTTACTTAATATTGCATGATTTAAAGTTGATTTTACATGTGGGTCTTGTGTATTGAGAAATTTACTGCATCGTGATTTTAGTTCATGAAAGTATGTTTATTTTAGCATGTTTTGTGCTCTAAATCTTGGATCTAATGTTGGATTTGGTGAGGGGTTTTGATGTGAATGTCTTGGGGGTGTTGCATTGTGTTGATTGATGGTTTTTCTATAGATTTTCTTGCATGATTTCATCTCCAAATTGCTTGGTCTTTTACCCCCACTACACACCCACAAGGTATTTGATAAAATGACCAGCTACGGTTTCTTGAGGAAATGAACGTCCAAAGCATGAGATATTATATGAATGATGTTACGATGATGAAATGAACTTATGTATATGATTATTCCTATATGTAGTGTTGCACTAGAGCATATGATGGATCCTATATAAAGTGTAGAATTGACCATGCCCAATCCAAGGGGTTTGAGCACCCAAATAACCTAGTGAAGGGTTTGTACTTCTCCACCTGGTGATGGGGCGACATCATCACTAACCTAGATGGGGGTTTGTACTCGTCAACCTAGGGAAGGGTTTGTACTTCTCCAAATTGGTGATGGGGCGACATTATCACCAACCTAGATGAGGGTTAGTACTCATCCACCTAGGTGATGGGGTGGAATTATCACCAACCTAGATGAGGGTTAATACTCATCCACCTAAGTAATGGGGTGGCAACATCACTAACCTACCAAGGGGTTCGTACTTTAGAAATTTAGTTTGGTCTCTTCTACACATATGATATCATATATAAGCATGAATTACTTAAGCATGTTTTACTTATCCATTGTTCATACATGCCATTATGCTATAATATGCCCATTTTTTATTACTATGCATTTTGACCATGATGTTTATTTCTTGTTGCATTGCATCCCATATACTTAGTACATTCAAACATACTAATGCATACTCTTTCCTACATGATAATACCATGTAGCAACTGGTGGTCAAGTTGGTCACCCTCCCTCTCCAATTGGCTAGTCGGTGTTATCCAAGCTTGTTGGTGAGTCCTTCATTTCGGGACTTTAGTTTATGATTGCTATTATCTAGGTATTGAAACACTTTCTTAGGTTCTATTTTGACTATGAGGGTGAGCCCGATTACTTTGTTTTGGCCCCCGCTCTACCTATATATTTAGAGGTGTTTGTTGACAAGTTGTGTGATTATGATATGAGTCATGACTCCTTGTCTTTGATTTTGATATTTTTCTAAGTTATCCCTTAGCCCCTTTGCCCCTTATGCTTATTTTATGTCTTTTACATGCTTCTGCGACCACTGATGTGTAATGATAAGTTGAGAAGCTTGATTGGGGTTTCTTTGGGTTCCCTATTTGCTGTGTCATGTCTAGGTCCTAGGCTTGGGTCGTGACAAACATGGTATGTTGTTAGATCCTTAGAGTCCAACACACCGCATCAATTAGAGTCCTATTCATAGTTGTGAAGCACGCCATGACTATGAATAGGAGGCTATGAGGCGTTTTAGGAAATGTTTTCCTTCTTCATATTCTAAGTGATGCTATAGAGTTGTGGTGAGTTTTCCCCCTAACAATTGTTCTTTGCTATGCTAGATCAGCCAAACACTAGACAAAGGTGGGCCCAAGCTCCTGAGGAGCAACCTACCAATAATGAGCTCCGGGATACTCTTATTATGCTTGCCCAAGTGGTAGCCAACTAAGTCCAACAAGGGTCCCAAGCCCCTCATGTTACTACCTCGGGAACTAGGGTAAGAGACTTCTTGAGGATGAATCCTCCAATTTTCCATGGGTTAAATATGGATGAAGATCCACAAGAGTTCATCGATAAAGTCTACAAAATCTTGATATCATAGGTATTGGGCCAAATGAAAAGGTAGAGTTGGTGGCGTATCAACTCAAAGAGTTAGCCCAAATTTGGTATGAGCAATGGAAGGGTGAGAAGGGGGTTTGTAATGTGGTGCTTTGGGAGGAGTTCAAATTAGTCTTCCTTAATCAATTTTTCCCTTTTGAACTTAGGGAGGCAAAAGTGGTAGAATTTATGAACTTCAAACAAGGTGCTATAAGTGTGAGGGAGTATTTCCTCAAATTTAATCAACTTTTAAAGTATGCTCCACACTTGGTGGCCGATCCTAGATTGAGGATGCATAAATTTGTGATGGGGGTCTCCGACTTGGTGAGTGAGGAATGCTGGTCCTCCTTGGTTATTGGTGACACGGACTTATCTTGGTTGATGACTTATGCCGAGCAAATGAAGGAAGAAAAAATGAGAAAGAGGAGGGGCAATGAGGCCAAGAGAGCTTGTCATGGGGGTAAGTCTTATAGGGGTTGCAATGGAAGAAGAAAAGTTGAGAAAGAGGAGGGGCCATTATGTGAAGAGAGCTCCTATTGGGGGCAAGTTCCATAGGGGTGGTCGACTCAAGCAAGCCATGGGCCTCCTCATGCTACAAATAGGGGATTTGCCAATGACTTCCCTAGGCCTCAAGGTATTGGTGGTGTGGCTCTCATTGATGTCTGCCCCACATGTGGGAAAAGTCACAGGGGCCCGTGTTTCAAGGGTTCTAATGTATGGTTTGATTGTGGGGAGTTTGGTCACAAAAGAGTGGATTGTTCAAGAAACTATGGTAAGGGCCGAGGTGCAAATGCGGTTCCATTGGGTAGAGGTGGTCCTCAAGGTGGTGCCACAAGGCACAATTGATCCTATGCTCTCTATGGAAGGCAAGGGGTTGGTGAGGTCCCTGATGTCATTATTGGTATGTTGAAAATCTTTGACTTTGATATGTATGCTTTGATTGATCCGGGTGCCACTCTTTCCTTTGTTACCCCTCTTGTTGCGAAAAAGCTTCATGTTGTCCCCGAGTTGTTCCATGAGTCATATGAAGTGTCTACTCCTATCAGTGTCTCAATTGTTGCAAGGAAAGTGTATAAAAATTATCCTATTTGCATTTTGCATAAGTTGTTACCTTGTGATCTTGTTGAATTAGATATGGTAGACTTTGATGTCATTCTTTTTATGAATTGGTTGCATGGCTACTATGCTTCTATTGATTGTAGAACCCATAGGGTGAAGTTTCATTTTCCTAGTGAACTCTTCCTTGAGTGGGAAAGTCAAGATGTGGTGGTCAAGGGTACATTCATTTCATGCATGAAAGCCCATGGGTTGATTTCTATGGAGAGTTTGTATCATCTTGTGAGTGTTAAGGATATGGAGTCCAAAGTCCCTTCCATTGAGTTGATTCCCATAGTAAACGAGTTTTTTGATGTCTTCCCAAATGACCTTCCTGGTGTCCCTCCCAAAAGGGGGATAGATTTTGGCATAGATCTCCTTCCTAATACTCAACCTATCTCCATTTCCCCTTACCGTATGGCCCCAGCGGAGTTAAAGAAGTTAAAAGAGCAATTGAAAGATTTGTTAGAAAAGGGATTTATTAGACCTAGTCAATCAACTTGGGGTGCTCCAATGTTGTTTGTCAAAAAAAAGTATGGGTCACTTAGAATGTGCATTGATTACCGGCAACTTAGTAGGGTCACTATAAAAAATAAATATCCTCTTCCAAGAATTGATGACTTGTTTGACCAATTGCAAGGGGCTAGCTTCTTCTCTAAGATTGATCTTCGGTCCAGGTACCATCAAGTGA
>DF362485.1:8738-39183 GCA_000787875.1 Solanum virginianum | reverse complement strand
AAACATATATCGGGCTAAACAAACCATACGTACTGTGAGTTCAAACTTAGACAATTCTTTGAAAAAATGAAGGTAAAAGAAAAAAGATGCAACTTGACTGGGAAAAGAAGATTTACTAGCTATGGAGGAGAGTTTTTTTAAAAAAAAAATAAAATCAAGAGAAGATCTAGATATAAGATTATTTAATTATATTTTCATCAATTATGAGATTTAATGAATAATGAAATGATAAAAGTTGGAGATAGAGATATAAAACTAAGTGGAAGCTAGGTGATAATATTGTTCTTCATGCTTTATAATTAATTGATTTGCTATAAAGTTAGAAATGATTCATCTTTTATCTCCTCCTTTTTTTCAAAAGCAATTTTTATGGTTTAGTTGCCTTTGTAATACAAAATTATTGGAATCAAAATGGAATATAGTAGAATTCATCAATCTTTTTCTTAGCTATTCATTCAATCATAATATTAATTAACTTATTTTTAGAATCATGTGTAGTTGTTTATTAGAGATTAGTGGATTAATATGTCACAAAAGTTCCTTTTCCATAATAAACTTTGTTTGAAGTTTGAATAAGAAGTTATATATGTATAATAGATTATCTAAACCTTTCTCTATAAACTTGCTGCCTTTTTTACTAGTCCAGTATACTAAACAAAATCGAGTAATCAAATTTAGATTTCCTTGGCATATATATGAATGACTTAATAAAATGAATAATAATTTTTTTAATTCACAATATGTATATCTATGAATATAGATTTGAATAGAAGAAAAATGTTGAAGAGTTTGTCACTATATATGATGATGTATCATCAACTTTAAACATAGATTGTACACGTACAAAAAGATTTTTGCAAAATAATCTGAATACAAACTTACAAAATAATCACTTAACTTATTACCATATATGTGTGTGTTTTCTCCATCATGAAAAATTGGAAAAGCTTTAATAGTAAACTCGTGAATCATTATTGTTTGAATATGTAGTACCACATAGTAATTTCTGTCATTTTGTATGAGAAAAAAAAAAATGTATTGGACAACTGTTAATTGGTACACAAAAATTGACTTGATATGGTCTACATCTCTCAATTGTTTGGACTTTGGACACATAATTACAAATAATTATTCAATAATAATCGTAATTCAACTAAAAAAAGAAAATCCACTATATGTTTGTTTATTCACTCAATTTGTGCCAATTAGAAAGAAGGCTAATCATAAGAATGTTAAGCCAATTTTGAATTTTTTTCTTCTAACACCATGATTGTGTATATTGGTGAAACCACCAATTAATTGAAAATGAAGAAACCATTAACATTCCTTAATTTTATGATGTTAACTTTTATCTCAAGGTTAAAAGGGGATAAAAGAAAGAAAGAAAGAAGGGGTTATGATTATGTGGTTATAAGACTTTTGAAGTATTGTATATTTTAGATGATAAGTCGCTATTTCTCCTCTTAACTCCAAACCTTCCACTCCCATTTGATAATTGTGTATTTATTATTATTTTATTATGACATTAGAGTCAAAATTGTTTGATTCTTATTTCATGATAGGTTGACCTTTCATGTAACATTGTTCATGTTCCAATTGACATGATTGTGTATGTGTGTGTTGAATTCAAACCATTGATGAGTTGAGTTTTGAAATTGAGTAACACATGATTAAGCTGGTGTTTTGTCATAATTTTAAAATATTTTTAGTAAGTTATTTTTTGGGTGAAATTTCATCAGGTGTTTTGTCATAAATTTTGAGAGACATTATTAAAAGTATATATAAGTTTGTATTATCATTTAAAAACAAATATGCTTAAGACAATGAGCATAATTAATACGATTTTGACTTGTATACGAAGAATAACTATTTTTATTTGTAATTGGAAATTACTTCGGAGAGTAAATTCGGATAAAAATTTATATAAAATATTCATATAACGGTATATAATTTACAGGACAAACTAGAATTGAAACTTTATTCAGAACTATAAATAATGGTGTTTTTATAAAATATAAAAAATTGGTATAATTTATAAAAAAATTCAAAAACTAAAATTTGGCCGAAATTTTATTTCTCGCAAACTTAAGAGTGTTTGTGAAGTATATTTTTCAAATAATGATAAATTATAATACTAAACACTAGTTCTCAAGTTTCCTCCAAATTTTATCTTGATATATTTATGATTGAACAATACCTTATTTATTTCTTTGTATAAAGAATAATTTTTAAATTTACTTGAAACATGTTTTAAATGAAGAAAGAAAGATGTTGGCACATCAACTCAGAGGAATTGAAGGGAATCAGCTAGCAATAAAGTGATGATAAGGTCCTTCAATTTCACAAGGACTAATTATATTAATTGCTTTTTTGAGTCCCAAAAAATATTAAGTTTACCAAACTTCCTACTAGCTAGCTGGCTAGCTTGACAAGACTATATATTAGTTGTAAAATTTTCATTTCTTTTCTGAATTTCATCGAACAGGAAAAATGATCAACATCAACTTCCTACTTGTATTGCTTTTACGTAGCTGGTGATGAGAGAAACAAAACTAAGATGGTTTAAATATGTGTAGAGGAGGAGTCTTAATGTCCACGTTAGAAAGTGCGAGAGGTTGAATTTAGGATTACGTGAAAGGGTAGAATTGTAGGGGTGTCAAATGGACGGGTTAAGTTGAAATTGAGAATGTTAAAATGGGTTGAGATAGAAATAGGGTTGGGTTATAGTTCGCCCAAACTTACTTTGGGCTCAAACGGGTTGGATTCAAATGGACTAAAATTCGGGTTGGGTCGTGACCCGCCTAATTTGACCCGCTCAATCTCAATAATTCTAACATATTATAATATTTATTTTTTACAATAACAATTTAAATTTCAACTAAAAAAAATAAAATGTTACAAATCGATAGATAAATGATAGAAAATAGAAATTAGATAAAAAAAATATACATTACATCAATGCAAGTTAAGAGTCTTATAACAGGTTGAAATTGAGCCCAATTGAGGGTTCTTCTGATATGGGTTAAGACTTGAATGGATTGAGATTGAACCCAATTAAAATTATTTTGAGCCCAACCCATAAAATATTGGGTGGGTTAGGCGAATTTATCTGCATTTGGGCTCATTTTGACACCCTTAGATAGAAGTGGACCGAAAAAGTAATGAGGAGAGGTGATAGACGTGATATGGTGCAGTTTTATATCATTGAAGATATGATCTTAGATAAAAAGAAAAAAAAAGTTATGTATTAAAGTAGAAGGTTAATATGCTAGTAGAGATACAATGTTTGTCCTGCCATTGTGATAAAATAGGTTATTAAAACAAGTCACATCTTTATATACTATGTTGTTACTGTCCGTCATTTATGTTTCTACTGTTATTGCATTCATAAAATTATCAATTGATTTACATCCCAGTCGTTAGTTTATATCAGTATTTTCCTGCTTTTGGGGCTGATAAATATGAATTGAGGTCTTTCGTAAATATTCTCTCTATCTTTGTGAGATAATGATAAAATTTGCATATATTTTATCTAGCCTCCCCAAATTCTATTTATAAGGATTTCACTAGATATATTGTTATTGTTATAGTTGATGATTCTGCTCATCATAAAGTAAATATCTAGAATCATACAAATATTGAAAAAGTTGGTAATTCTTCATATTATTTAAATTACTAGGGTTTGAGGACCTTTTTGAATTTTCTTGCATGAGATGATTGATTTATTTTTTTTTTCTTTTTGTTGTTTGATTGTTTCATGCTAATGAAATTCTGGCCCCTCTCAAATAAAATAAGATTTCCGTGATTAGTGCCGTGGAAAATTCAATCCAATTTCCCTCAACAATTTATCACATTATTTACTCCTCACCCTTTTTTTCAAAAAAATAAAAAATAAAAATTAAGTAAATTCTTATCAATTTAATATCGATACGTGAGTCATTGTCCTCATAAGATATTAACTCAAAAACTTAAGTGGAAGAGAAGCCTACTGATCGGACTCTCAGAGCAACCTATTTTAAGAAGTGTGAATTAATGGCGAAATTTTAATTTTTATCCTTTACACTTAACGATACATGAGTTCTTTAAAGATGCGATACATAACTTACAAGATATTTTATAATATAAAAATATAAATTCATGCTTTAAAAAAGTCATTCGCAGAATAAAAATTAAAAGACCAACACTAAAATAAAAAATTGCAAAATGACCCCATAATAAAAGACGACCCTTTTTGGGCCTTCAATTATTAGTACAAGCCCATTATAATCCTCTTTCATACTGGTTGGGCCTCCACGGCAATGTACAAAATCATGGTATAACAATAAATAAATAAATAAATAAATAATTATGATTCTTAAATACACGAAAATAGATATAAATCAATTATTAATCAGGTTTATTAGTAGGCTTATTGTATTTAGGTTCAATAAAATCTGAATTATTAAGATTACTAATTGATCCTATTTCATTTCGAGCAAGCAATGGTTTACATCCCTTCCCACAAGCACCCTCGCACTCCGCCGCGGTGGCATTGTCCAACTTCATGCAAATCCGCATGCAATCTCTAATACATAACATTTTGACATCGGTCTTATCTGTTGATGAATTGTTATTTTCCTCTGATGATGGCGCTATTGGTGAATCATCATTTTTCGTTGAAGCCATTAGTGATAAATTATCATCTTTTATTGAAGAAGCTATTGATAAACTGTTATTTTCTGATGCGAACAACGACGATACTGATATATACATCACTACTGCGTATAATATTTGAATCCCTAATATGTACCTTAAGTATCCCATTGATCTTCCTTTATTATTATTTTTTGAATTCCTTCTTGGAAACTTGTCATGTAAAAAACTAATTTGGGAATGTTAATTTCTTTCTAATTGTGTGATAACATGTTGTTAAATGGGAGAAGAGGGGAGTGAAGTGAGGAGGTTTGGACAATTGCCATTGCATTGACTTTCAATATAAGGGCCATCAATTATTTCTAAAAAATATATCTTTTTTTCTTCTTATTTTTAAATTCCTTTTCCTATGTTAAGTAGTAATTTTTTTGTCAAATGAAAAAGAAGCTACTTTGAAATCTTTAAACAAAGTTAATTGACAATTCTTTTCCTAATAAATAATACTTATGTTGACATTAAATAAATTATAAAACAATAAAAAAAAGAGTATTTCTTTTATTAAGAACAATTAACCTCGTCATTTATCAACTTTTATCCCTTTTTTTGTTGAGTTGTTTTAGATTTCTCTTGCTAAAATAAAATTCATCTTGTTTTTCTCTTCACAAAATAGTTTAATTGAAATTATTTGGATGAAAAAGGAAAAAAAAAAAGAGTAATTAAAGTGTAGATAGTGTTTTGGGGGAAAGAGAGAAGAAGAAGAAGAAAATGGAAGCCCTTCAGCCATTGAAGCAATTTATCCACTTTACTTCTCTCCGATTTCGACCTCCTTCTTCTTTCTTCATTGTTCGTTGTTGCTCTTCGTCTACAGCTGAACTCACCGGTAGAGCCGCCGGCGGCCGCAACCGTAGGTCCTCTTCTACTTCTACTTCCGATAAAGAGGCCATTCGTGCCATTCGTATTAAGAAGGTAACTCTACTTCATTACCTTACTTTTCAAAGATATTGCTTTCATTTGTCTTATAGGTATGAAATCAATTGGAATTTTGTTGAAAATGGGAGTAGTTAGTGTAAATATTGCAATTTTATACAATGGTTAATGTTAAACCTCACCTTTTTACATCTAAATGCTAGAACAAAAATAGGTGCAGCTGAAACAAAAGGAATTTAGTGAATATGGGAGTAATGAGTGTGAAATTGTATCTCTATGACAATGCTCAGTGTAAAGATTGTATCTTTTATGATAATGGCCTTTTTAGTGGTTATGGAAATTAGTGTTTGCTGAGATTAGTGTCGTGATTACAATAAAATATTTGGTAATCAATCATCCAATTGACTCAGAGGCTTCGTTATTGTTATCAATATTGTTGGACTATTCAAAAATATGTTTTGTTAATGGGCTCAATAAATTTTAGTTACAACAATTCTTGACATTGCTTTCACTTTTGGATCATATCATTTATCTTGAGGTGATAGCTTAATTTAGATAAGGTACATTTTCTATAGCATATTTGGGCTGACATGGTTCATACCAAAGTTGTTAAAGAAGTCTTTTGGTGCTGGTCCTTTAGGAGCTTGATGAAGAGCATAGAAGTATTGCTCTATCATCCCACTATACATCTTTTCTTTTGAGTTATTTAGAGTGAACAGACTGAAAGGTGTTTTGAATGAAAGGAAGAACCAGTTTAGAATTAAATATAAATGTTTCTTTTTTACCTTTTGGTATGAAATGCTAAATGCATGTGAACAAGACACTGATGGTATTTCCTCAGCAACCTGCATTTACAAAAAGCGCTGAGGTTTGCTGTACATATCAGCACATACTTGGTACAATTTACGTTTGTAAAGTTGTTCAACTTATCAAGGAAAAAAAATCACAAGAAAGCTTTGTTGATGTACTTGAGGCCAAATATTAGAATTCACCAGTGTAACACCCTCTTTTAAGTAACTACTGGCTTCATCTAATTTGACAGTGTTCAATAAGGTATGAAGTTCAAGTTTTTGGATATTATAGTAATGGTCTGTGTTAGAGTGAGTTTGAGTCTCACATTGGTTGGTAAATGGACGGGTGGTTTACTTGTATGTACTTAGGCAATCCTCCCCTTAAGAGCTAGCCTTTGGGGTTGAGTTAGATACAAGTGCCATGTCTTCACTTGGTATCTTAGCCAGGTTCTTCCCTGTTGGGTTGCCGGTCCATGTTCCAGTTGATCCGTAGCGTGAAAGGGGTGTTAGAGTGGGCTAGAGTCCCACATTGGTTGGAGAATGGACTGGTCGTCTTCTTTTATGGACTTGGGCCAGACTCCCCTCAAGAGCTAGCTTTTGGGGTTGTGCTAGGCCCAAGTGTCATATTTTCACAGTCTTGATAAAGTTGAACTTTTGAAAGTTGTATAGGAATCAAATGGTTTAAAAAATTTTGGGACGTCCTAGAAGGAAATAAATTGAGTAAAGCTAGGATTTGGCTATAGAGTTTGCATCTGTACTATTCTCTTATTGGGATACGAGGTGTATTTGTGAACCCATTGTGAATTTCTGGGAATGAATCTTGATTTAATTATGAACATGTGTTCTAGTTTCTCAGGATAAAAAACACTCGACCTCAGTGTTTGGTGGGTGTCTAAACATCAGTCTTTATGAATCTCAGCTTTTCTTCCTGACCTTGGACATCAAGATGCATGATATATCTAAGCGTGCGTAGATGTAACTATGACGTGTGAGAACATGATTGTAAAATGTAGCCTAGTGTAGTTCCATTTATATAGTTCAGAGCATGTGAAGGTAAGCAGCTTGAGTAATGAAATTTTTATCCTTGAATTTTCTCCTAAGGATTTACAAAGATTTTGCAGTAATCTTTCCCGCAAATGGCAATTTTGTTCCAGAGTTTCATCTTCTCAGCCTTAGTGTTCTGCTTGCTCACAGGTGGAAGAATTGAGAAGCAATGGCTTGGAACCCTATGCTTACAAGTGGGATCGGACACACAATGCCAGCCAACTGCAAGAAATTTATAAGAATCTGGGAAATGGTGAAGAGTCAAACAGTGAAAAAGATTACGTTTCTATATCAGGAAGAATAGTGGCTCGCAGAGCTTTTGGAAAGCTTGCTTTTTTAACTTTGAGAGATGATTCTGGCATTATTCAGGTTTTTATATTTGCCATAATCTACTTGCTGTTTTTTTGCTTTGGGTGTTTCATTGGGAAACAACCTCTTTACATCCATGAGGTAGAGGTAAGGTTTGCATACATTCTACCCTCCCCAGACCCTCTTACATTACTCGCTGTCTGTTAGCTGCAATAGCTATAGTGTTGCTTTACTATAAAATACAGATTTTTGAGACATCTAGTTAAATATGATTGATGGTACTAGCAATTGGTTTCTTCACTAGATAGGCTCCATCTAGGACTGGATATAGATAGTGCCTATCCTCTACTTGACATGCTAATTTTCAACTGCATATTCCTTTTAAACTGCACTTCAGCACATTTCATGTGTTTCTTCTCTAGCTCTAAGCAATTATGTTTAGAAGAAAATGGGATTTCAATTTCTTGAACTTTAAGGTTCAGTTGACAATTTAGGGATTTACAAGTTAGGAACCTCTCTGAGATATATCGTAGAACCTGTTATAATAGATTTTCTCGCGTTTCTGGATAAACAACCTCCTTTTACTTTTACCTTTTACTTTAGCAATCTTTGATAGACAAATGTTGCACTGTATTGAAATAAGTTGTTGTTGGTGTTAGCTTTATTGTGAGAAAGAAAGGCTAGTAGGAGATCAGTTTGACCAATTGAAGACTCTTGTTGATATTGGTGATATATTGGGGGCAAATGGTTCAATCAAGCGGACAGAGAAAGGTAACTTTTTGTGTCTATACCCATCCTAGTTCGCATTCTTTTTTCTTCTATGAATAGGTTCACTAGCATCTGTATTCAACAGTTTAGATTGTTGGGAAGTAATTTAAATCTATCACAGATTAGTTCATGAAGGCATTTTTGCATTTTTCTTGCCTTTGGTAGTCTTGTGAAATATTTGAATCCTCTTCTTCCTCTTCCTTCTTATCTTATTGTCCGTTCGGGTCTATCCGCTGAAAGTTTTTTAAAGATCCTAACTAGAGCTTGCAACCCAGTAAAAAAGATGTTGCTTTCTTCTTGTGCTGAAGACATGTGGAGGACACATCCAGGACATATCACTACTATCTTCTTTGCCGTCTATTATTGCAATCAAGAGAGGATTTTTCTTTTATTTTCTCTCTTTCTTCTTTTGATCATATTGTTGCTTGGATCAAATTGAATAGACATGATCTTTTAGACAAAAGAAAGCTACAAGAACAATGAAAACCCTGATGCATAGTAGACCATGTAGTAGGCTGCTTACAACCTTAGAGGTGAACATATACGAGAGAAACTATGAGATCCGGTGCTGCTCTACATCAAAGAACGTGCCAAATTTAGGTCCCTTGGGAATAAACACGGCTTCTTTGCAGATATTAAATACATATTTTGGTACACTCAGTTAAATTTCTTGATAGCTTTCAACTTGACATTAGTATCAAGAGGAGTTAAAATTGGTCATATTTGATTTTTCTGTTCTAAAAGAACAAAATAGAAGATCAAGTTGTGTCTGGATTCTGAAGAGTAATGTGGATCCAATTAAATTTTCTTTCTCTGGTATTTAACATATCAAATTCTTTTTTTTTTTAAGTTTAAGGGATGTTAAGTAATTTTTGGGAAATCACAGAGTTGAAGGAATGACAAACATTTTGAACAGAGGGTAGTATATTTTATCCCACATGTATGGTTCTCTGGACATTTGTTACTCATCAATGCCTCCTATCTTCTAGTTCTTCAATTTTTACTCTTAAGGAAGCAGATGATATATATATATGAGCATTCAGATGGTTATGGTATCCTATACATGCCTAAGATGAAAATCTCTGGTTGGCATAGCATACTTTTGTTACTCATTTCATTTTAGTCGCTAGCATCACTTTGGTCTTCAGGTCCTGTATATGCTTGCAATTTAAGTTTATGTGGTTTATGATTTCAAATTCCTGAAAAAGTAGTGCATGATTTTTTCAAATACTTGAATCATATTCTTTTTCTTGAAGCCCTTTTCATTGAGGTATTTCTTCCTCTTTTCTTTCTAGGGGAGCTATCTGTATGCGTGAACTCATTCTCAATTCTCACGAAGTCATTGCTTCCATTGCCAGACAAATATCATGGCTTAACAGATATAGACAAGCGCTATCGACAACGGTGAGTTTTATTTCTTGCGCAACTTTATGGTTCTGACTCACTGTTGGAGGGGTGGCTGCACAATTATCATAGGAATTCTCCAGAATGGATCATTTAACAATTAAAATTTTATCTTCTCAGTTTGAAATACATAATATAACTGTCACATTTTGTACCTTCTTGGTACTTCTATTAATAAAATTTTACTTTATCACCCAAATTTTTTTCAGCCAGAATAGTTTTAGATATTTGAGTCAATTCATAGAATAGTAGATGGTACATAAGTAACTCTTATAAGTTGCTCTCCAAGGGTTGTCTGCATATGTGGCTGGTCCCCTTGCTCGTATTCTTGCTATGTAGTTCTGCTTTAGCTAGTAGCTCTAGAACAGAGCCCCAGGGGCTATGCTTTTTGCTTCGACATACAATTTGATCGTTTAAAGGAGCTAAAACAAAGAAAAATGTGCAATCTGCCCTGGATTTGGGCATTTGGCATATATCTACAACTATCTTTCAGTGTCAGGTTTCTGGAGAGGATATCTTCTATTACAAACATTTCTCTGGTTTTCTTCTCATGATGCATACAAGGAGGAAACCAGTCAAATGACTAATTTTCTTTATTGGAGCATGAAAAATTTGTTGAGGCATGTGCTAATAAATCACGGAACAAACTGTGATAGCTAGTATTCCAAAATCAGGGTGTATTACTCTCTTTACTCTTTATGATAGGTACGTCGACATGATTGCAAATCCTGAGGTGGCTGATACCTTTCGCAAGAGGGCAAAGGTAGGTTATTTATTTATTTATCTTCCGACTGTTATGTGAAAAATACAATGCCGTCTTTCTCTTATCACAATTTGGTTACCTCTTGGATTGTAAACCTTTTAGTAAATTAATAGTTTTCGAGTTAATAGTTTGTGATCATTGGTTTACAAACTTTCTTCTATTTTCTCCTTCCACTTTGGGATGTCACTGGGTATGTTGTTGTTTAGTAAATTACTTTTGCTCAGTAGTATGGGAGTTAACAGTTTGTGATCATTGGTCTACAAATTTTTTTCTATTTTCTCCTTCCAAACTAAAATGACTGGATACTTCATCAGTTGAGATTTGGGGAGCATATAGTTTTCTGTTATCACTTTGTCTTGAATTATCTGTTAATTAACATCCTTCACTTCCTCTTTTGCTGTAGGTTTTCCTCTTTTCGTATACTGCTTGTATATGGGGGTTTCCCTCCTTTTTATTAATAAAAATTATTTACCTGACAAAAAAATCCTCCACTTCCTATATCATTTCATTATTTCTGAACAATTGCTTACTAGATCAGAATGTATTGTTGTTATTATGGGTAACATTGCAAGCTGGATTTTTAAATATTTATTTTCAAACATGCATTTTATTGTATTTGGTAATTTCAGAAATGCATGTAGCAAATCATATAGATGATATCTCACTTGTGAAAGAATATAGAGATTAGTACTTTTTCTTCATCAATGGATGAGGTTCTTTTTCTCTGTCTCTTCTTTTGGTTTTATTTTGTCTCTCCTTTGTTGAGGATCCATGTGTCTGATGTACTTGATTGGGTTTCTAGATCAATCTATTCCACCCAGGTCATGAGCTATGAATAGCTCAATTCCAGCCCTAAAATTTAAAGCTACTTTTCAGCTTATTATTTTAGCTTGCGTGTGATATTTATATATATTTCATAGAAAAGTTATCCTCTATCAAATAAATCACTTATAACCACACTTAACTAGTAAAAAACACAATCGACTAGATTCTACTTGAAATTTTCGAGTATATCAGAAACTGCTCTCGGCTGTTTGTATTGCTCTAAGCATTTCTTTCTTGAATCTTCCCGAAGTAATTTGCAATAGTGTTTCAAATGAAGTTAACCTAAAAAATAGCGATTTTCTGATTAGTGTTTTACTCTTGTTTCTCTTGAATTACCTGAGGTAGAGACTTGTAGTAATATAATACTACTGCTTTCTCTAGAAGTTCTGCTGCAATAGGCAATAATGGATGTTGTAAATGCATAATATTTCTTCTTTTCCTATGAAAAATGTGCACTATATTGCTAATTTTATCCTTTCTTCAGTAGATTGTATCAGAAATACGTCAGTCAGTGGAATCTTTTGGCTTTGTGGAAGTTGAAACACCTGTTCTTCAGGTTTGTGAATTTCCTTTTGGTGTACGGTTAAATGTTATCTCCTGTTTAGTTGTGATCTATTTTCCATTTTAATGTTAACTGATAAAGCTTGTGAGCTACTCTTCCATGAAAGAGTATAATATGCTTTCGGTGTCAGAACATTTGCTTTTGTGACGTCCAAGTGCTGGATGCATCAGAATGGTTGCTCCTCTTGTTCAGGGAATTTAGTTTTTTTAACTGGTATTGGTTGTTACAAGAAAAAGGTACTGACAGGTTCTCAATCCCCACAAATATCCTTGAATGGGAGGAGTTAGATGAGTCCCAGGTTAATTTCTTCCATTTTCAATAAAAAATTGTACAATTAATATATTGGAGAGAACTCTCATATACATATGGATGCATGCAAAAGGCAGAGAATCTAGCCAAAAATGTGATTCTATTTTGCATCAGGTTGTATATACTCACTGAAATCTTATAGGTGCACCAAAAATTTATAGAAAGCAAAGCCCCTAGTTTGTAAAGAAGAGTTTTCCATCCTTTCGAATGCCCTCCTATTTCTTATCCATATTTTTACATAAGAGTTAGAGGAACTATGTGCTAAGCTTCACTTCTCCTACTCAAACTTGAGTGAATTAGCAAAATTCTTCCAGTGCTTCACATAACCAAATAAATTCATTGCATGCCCCATAAGCTAGTCTGTTACTTGACTGATCAGTGAATGATCAACATCTTCTCCCAATATCTTGTACATATAACATCAGTTTGTGTGTGTTATACTTCTTTCTCTCAAGTTCTAAGCTGTAAGGATGAACCTTGGTGCTGCCAGCCAAGCTTGGAGCTTTATGGACCCATACTGAATATTACAGGAAAGCTGTATCCTCCAGTATCTTCCTTACTAGTGGGTCATAACTCATGATCCTATGGCTGTATGACAAGGCTGTTATTGTTACATGTCAGTTTGTTAGTGCAATGCAAATTAGTTGTCCTCGCTCTAGGTATCTGATCAACACAGGTCAATCCAAGATGTGATCTTTATGGGTTCGATGGTGTATTCGATTTTGATTTATTGGGTGCAAAATATATTATTTATACTTATTTAGCGGATTCTGAACATATATACAATGTTTGAGTTAAAGCTATTGGATTTGGATGAACGCGTATCTTCTGCCATATATCTGTCCCTGCTGACCAATTAAGGGTGAGTATATAAAGGAAACATAGAAAAATAAAAAAGAAGAAAGACTTGATATATACATACAAAAAACTGTGGTTGTGACTTCATCCCATCTATATGTTTTTCCCTCACCTTTCGAGGATTTGGATTTTTCTTGTTTCTAAGCAGAAAATTTTTGCTATTGTGTTTATTTCTTGTTTCTAAGCAGAAAATTTTTGCTATTGTGTTTAATCAGTTTCATTTACTAGGGAGCAGCTGGTGGTGCAGAAGCTAGGCCGTTTATTACATATCATAATTCTCTTGGAAGGGATCTTTATTTGAGAATTGCGACAGAGCTTCATTTGAAGAGAATGCTGGTGAGTTTTTCCTAGAGTTAATGTTATATTTTCCAAGAAATGGTTACATGAAATGACTTTTAACTATTTAGTTTTTCATGGAGATAAACATACAAGGTTGAATAGCTTCTGGAACCATGATTAGTTTTGTGCATTTGTGCACATAGGAAAAAAAGCGTTAAGGAAAGAACCCCTAATTTCTGTTGTACTTCCCCTCACTCTTATTACAAGAGCTGTGCTTCTGTGAACAGTCATCATATTTCTTGCAAAAATGTAGGTTGGGGGATTCGAGAAAGTTTATGAAATTGGCCGTATATTCCGCAACGAAGGAATTTCAACTCGTCATAATCCTGAATTCACCACTATTGAGGTAATAGCTCTTTATTAAAACACTTCTCATTATTTAGTTTATTGGGCTTCAAATCGAACTTACAAATCCATTAGCAGAATGTTTAGTCGGATAATTTTTCTGCAAAATGATCATTAATCATTTCAACGTTGATTTAGATGTACGAAGCATACTCTGACTATGAAAGCATGATGAATATGGCAGAAGAGATTGTGACACGATGTGCCCTTGCAGTTAATGGGAAACTTAAAATTGATTACCAGGTAAGTACTCTTTCCTCTGCATAGTCTTTAACAGTAGCGTTTGAAGATCATCTTTGCACTTTCATGTATCTTCTCTGTCAAACATGACAGTAATTGAAGGCATAGTATTGAGAATTGATTGAACTTGCGAGCATCTGGCTTTACTTGTTCTTTTAAGTTCCCTTGGAAGGCAACCTAGTTCGTTCTTGGTCTGGCTACAAGGATGGGCCATGATCGATAGGAGGAATCATGTGAACTTCATCTTCTTTTTGTTTGATTTTTTGATTTTTTTTTGGGGCATTATGTGCTCTTTTGCACCTTTTGAGTTCCCATTCATAGGGAGCTTCCTTAAGTGCTCATCTTCTGGTGTGTCGTGATATTGTCTCATCATAACAAAATAATTTGGATGGCTGAATAATGATGGCTTGAAAATGTCCAGTTAAACCTGTTTTAGTTACTATTTGGATACCTGATCTGTTTCCTTGAATTGATGCAAACATCTAGTCTTATTTCATCTTTTCCAGAGATCTTAGGTCATGTCTTTTCATGTGCTGCATATGTTCTCTTGGAGCATGTGTAAAATGTTTTAGCACTGGTTTGTGACGTCAGTTTTTACACATTTAATGGTTCAACTTTTTAGTGAATTATGAATTTTACGTTTAATAGGTTTTTGTTCTCATTTTTGGAATTTAATTTTCTTTTTTCCATCACCTTTTAACTTTGATCTAAGAAATCAAACTTTATGCTTTCTTGCAGGGTGTGGAGATCTGCTTGGAAAGACCTTGGAGGAGGGAAACAATGCATAATCTTGTGAAAGAAGCTACAGGGATTGATTTTAAAAACTTCGGTGATGATCTTAAAGCCGCTAAAGAACATACTCGTAAAGCAATTGATATTCTGGGTGATGATCTGGATAAGAGTTCAATTGAAGCATGCTCTTCTGTTGGCCATTTACTAAATGAGGTTGGATAATGTTCTTTAGAATTTCTTATGCTCCCTTCTGCAGATACGTGGAACTAGCAGTTTTTTAACCACATATATCTTATTGGTTAAATGGTTCTTCCTTGTGAACTACCTTGTGTTGCAACCATTTTCAGGTCTTTGAGATGGTAGTAGAACCAAAGCTTCTACAACCCACTTTTGTCTTGGACTATCCTATTGAAATATCTCCACTTGCCAAACCACATAGAAGGTACTTAACCTTCAACTGAATTCTCAAACAGTCAGTAAACTGGAAGACTCATAGTTTATCTTTTGAAGTTGAAACAAAACTAACTGCATGTGTCCTCTTTTGATTTCTTTTTGTTGAACATTAAGGAAAAGGCAACATGTGCTCACTAGTTGCTAAATTTTCAAACCAGATAGCCTGTTGAAACAAAACTATCTTTTGAATGTTGAAACAAAACTAACTGCATATGTCCTTTTTTGATTTTTTTTGGTTGAACATTAACGATAAGGTAATATGTGCTCGCTTGTTGATAAGTTTTCAAAAAGACAGACTGAACCAAAAGATGTAGCAAAGATAGGTGATACTCTTCTGTCACAAAATATCGTCCAGTTCTTCCTTTGTTCAATCCCAAAATGGTTATTAGGTCATAGGTTAGCGATGTGGAAGCAACCTTTTTGCAGAAATGCAAGGGGAATGATGTGTAGGATATACACCACTCTGCCCTTAAATCCAAACTAGGGGTGGAGCACTTTGTGCACTGAGTAAGGCCTTCTTTTTAGCTCCAAATACACAAGACAATAAGTTATATACATGCTCACACCGTTATATACTAAACAACTTGCATTTTCAGTTTTTCTCTGAAGTGCTGTGGCAGGGAATAAATAGGACTGTAGAAGTAGGAGGAAGAGGTGGGGGTTGAGGGGAATGGACATTTTTTCATCTGTCACCACCTTTCTTGGCATCTTTCTGGTTTTAGAAAGAACATTTACATGAGATAGAACACATTTCACCTGAAACAGTACATGGAAAATTCGTTTAAACCACCTTCGGTTTCTTGAGTTATTGCTGCATTTTCCTTAGGTTTTAATGACAAGTCGTTGGCAGCTTTGTGTGAATATCAGTGTTTAATCACTTCCTTTATTACATGAAAGTTCTGATGCTATGATCACCTTCGGAATCCTCACTTTTGTACTTCTGTTATTAGTAAAAGTTTCTAGCTTTGCGGTCTGAGATGTTTCCAGATGTTTGAGTTTTGAAATCTCCAATACATCAAAAATAGGTAGAATGAATATTTTGAGGTTATGTCTAGTGCTCTTGGCTTTGTTTACAAAAGTAGACTTTGTTTTACCTGTTAAAAAAGTTATACGCACTTATTTGTACAAAAGTAGACTGCTTTAGTAGTTTTTACTTCTATTATACACATCAACCATCTTGTTATGTGATATTTGATTTTTGCAGACATTCAGGCTTAACTGAGAGATTTGAGCTATTCATTTGTGGTCGTGAGATGGCAAATGCTTTCTCAGAATTAACTGATCCTCTGGACCAGGTATTCTGGTGTTGAAATCTTGAAACTGTGTACCATCCGTATATTCTATTTTGCTGTTCTGTCGCCATTAAGGAATTTTCTATTGTCTAATCTAGTGAGGGAATGTGCATAATCCTGTGACTAATGGCTTGTGAAATAATAAGGCACACCATATCGAAGGGAAAAGAGAGACAAAAAAAATCGAAAGAATTTTTTTGCCACCATAGAATCAAAATGACGGATTGCTATTTCCTGTAAGAGTAGAAAGAATTGGTTATGTCCTTCAATCTAAAAATATGCATTAGCGCTTTCCAGTTTCTTTAAAAATAGTTCAAAGATGGGTCACTAGAATATCATGAAAGAGCTATGTCTTACACACCGATAGGACAGGGAGTCCACTCTAATCCAGACATGGTGATCTGGAAGAAATTTATCCTGTAATATTCGATCATGCTTCTTACCTGGAGATGACTCCATCTGTTCTAACCATTTTGTTTTTCAGAGTAGACATGTTGTTAGTAGTATATCTACCTCCTATGCCTGTTTGAATTATCTTCGGTTCAGACACATTCTATATATAAGGTCCAGCAGAACCTGATGAAATGGTTGCGGGATCCAGCAGGATTAACACTCTTGTGAACTAGAAGTTTTAGGCACGGCATAATTAAGTGAATTATTTGTTAGTCGGTGCTATATATAGAAAACAAAAATTTACTGCTTGCTGCAGAGGAGACGCTTGGAAGAGCAAGTGAGGCAGCATAATGAGAAAAAAGCAGCATTAGCTTTCAATAAGTCTGGTGCCAAGGAACAAGAGAACAAAGATGATGATGATGAGTCGTATGAAGTAACTCTTGACGAAGATTTCCTGACAGCTTTGGAATATGGAATGCCTCCAGCTTCTGGAATGGTATGTATCAATGATGATTAGTTTTTCTTTCTCAAGTGCATACATTTACCAATCAATGAAACTTTAGTTGTTGAAGATTCACAAGCAGTAGAGTTGAAACATTCTGACAATTGCACCATGTTTGGTGGCATTCATTTTCAGGGACTTGGCATTGACAGGCTAGTAATGCTTTTGACAGACTCAGCTAGCATCCGCGATGTTATCGCTTTCCCAGTCCTCAAGATTCAACAATAGCTTCACGAAGAGTTGCTTACGCCAATTTTGAGCCAGGACTGTTGCCTTTATTTCCTGAGAAAGTCGAAGTTAGAGCAAAAAATATAATTTTTTTTCTTGAAATACATGTATTATGTGTTGTTCACATCATTTTTATGATCCTTACAGTTGTGATTTGAACTATACCTAAAGGTTGAGTCAACTCTAACTTGATAATTGTTAAGCACAATATACTATTTATTTAGCTTGGTCATTCTTGTAATAACTATAGCCTTTGCTATTCATCAACTCCATTTATTTGATACTGAAATAATTCCTTGTTTAAATTTTGACATCACATACTGTACTACTTATTTTGAACTTGTCCTCAGCTCTCATGCAATGATGTGTAGGCCATGTTTTGTCTGGTGTTTGATATGACTAAACTAAATAAAAAGTAATACGCTGTAGCGTGATGTGCTTTTGATATTGGGATTTATTTTTTTGAAAAAGTTTAGGAGGGGTGTAGGGCAAGAAGACAGCAGCTTTGCTTCCACAATCAAATACATTACCCCATGCGTTGGAGGGTAAAAGTTAAATCTTTTTTCTTCATAAAGTTGGGTTGGTGTCTAAAAGATTGAAACTTTTTTCATTAAAAATTAAAGCTCTCAACTTTAATCATTTTGTTGCTTCTATCTAAAAGTGGCATCTGTTCATTATTTAATGTTTGTGTAGTTAGAGAATAGCTTGTTGATTCCCAAATGCATGAGAAATGAATCTATATTTAGTGTACAAAGGCGTAAATAATGGATCTAGATTGTATGAAAATGATATGAATTTCCAAAAAGGAAAAAAAAGAAGATGGAAACCAAATCCAAAAGTGTGTTGGTAAACAATTGAGCCTGCCTGATTAAAGTTATGGAGGTAATAAAAAGCACAAGAAAGTATTAGTTTAATTTGATTTAATTAAAAAATGTTACCTCAACGTCATGCCCTATAAAAAGTTTGTTCTCTAGCTTCACATGGTTGCATAACTACCATACATATATATATCAACACTCAAGTAAACCTACCCCTCTAAAGTTAAATTGCCATATTGCAAAAGAGAGAGAACCAAAAATAATACAATTGTCAAGAATTTAATGATTATTATAAAATGTTGAAAAAAAAAGGAGAGAGTTTTACTATGACCAAGGAAAAAAAAGACTATATTATGCAAGAAGCCCTTGAGAATATACTTATGGTTTGCCTAAAAGGAAAAGAAGCACCAATTTGAAGACTTATATATGGTATTGTTCAAAGTCATTATCTTTACATAAATTTTACTTTTTAAGTGGGTTACCATCATGCAAACCACCACTAGGTAGGAAAACTCCACATTGTCTTTGGTGTCTTCTTTGCTTGTACAGTCTTGTCTTGTTGAACATCCCTATTCATTTGACAAATTAAATTAAAAACCTTTGTTTGTTTGTTCAAAATTCTAAGTCATTTTTATTTTTTTAATAAATAGTTGGATGCTCACAAGAAAAATATTAGTACATGGTGGTTGGTAACAATTTTTTACAAGAAAGAAAACAACTTTAAATTTGAAAAAGGTGACATGTCAGTATTTTTATGAAAGCAGTTTAATGTGTTATTAGTAAGAGTACAGTTGCCATGTTTTGGAGTCTTTTGAAAATTGGTATGTATCATCATCTTCTTCTTCAGCTGTAGTTTCTCTTCCAGCTAAGCTTTTTGTTCCTTCTGACATTAACTCAACCTTTCAGATAAAATTCCAATTTGTTTTTTTTAGCTTCAATGAATCAGCAGAGGGTAGGACAGGCATTTCACTATTAGATGGAAGCAATCACCTTTCTTTCTTTGTTTGTTTCTTCTTTTTTCTCCTCTCTCTCTCCTCTCCTAACTACAAGATATGTCCCTTTCTTTACATTAAAATAAAGTCTCTAGGATCAGAATTTTCATGTAAAAAAAAGTGGAGGAGCAGAGTTTGATTGAGGGGTGTGTGTTCATTTTGAAATTTGGAATTTTCACAATCAAGAACCCCTCCAAATCCCCAAACTACTGGGGTTTCTGCTTCTTTCTTGAAAATATAGTTAGTTTCTGCTTGGTAGTATTTTCTTCTTTAGTCAAGAAATTGTTTATTACTGTTGTTGTTTTCTGCTGGATAAGGGACATCATCATTTCATTCATGTGTACTAAGTGTCAGTCAGCTCAAGGGATAAATCTGTCAGCTAGTGTATTTTGATAGCCATATGAAAATTTGGGGGGTTTATGAGGTCAAAGATTGGATCTTTTTCAGTTGTATGAATGGGCATTCTTGAAATGAGATATTGATGAAGGAAAGCAGTTTGATGAGGGTTTTGTTCTGCAAAATCCATTGTCCATTTATTTGTTTCTGTAAACCCTCTGCTGCTCATCTTTACACTCCAGGTCCATTGAAATTGGAAAGTACCCCACATGTTTCTCTCCCTGCTGGTGCCTCTCATCAACAATCTGAGGAGAGTTTAGATGCTGGAAATGGTCTTAAAAGTTGTATTAGGAAATGTCCTGTTGTTGGACCTAAGGAGATTATTGACAAGAAGAGAGTTCAATGGATGGATAACATAGGGAAAGAACTTGTTGAGATCAAGGAGTTTGAATCCAGGTAAATTTTTGTCCCTCAAACCAGATAAACAAAAGAGTAGCATTACTTTTTGCACCAAAAATGTTTCTGCTCAATTTTTATGATTGTGCTAATTCTATTATTGGAAATATAGATTAAGGGATCAAGTTGATAAAATGTGGAGAATATAGATCTAGGTTACTTAGATATGTTATTGAGATCTATCTGTTAGCAGAAATTAATATATCTCCATCCATATTTCTGAACTAATCAAGAAAAGTTGACCAGAAGACTTTTCTAATTTTCTATGCTTTTGGGAGAAAGTTTCGAATTTCTAAGTTGGACATGGGGTGTGATAGAAAATTGAATGAACAATGATAAGTACACACTACAGGAAACAAAGGTTTTTTCCCACCACAAATCAGTGGAAATTTGTGCTACAACATGACTTTCCCATGGGAAAACAGATTCTTACCGAAGAATGAGAGCTTTCTAACTTTTTCATATGAAACATTTACCATATTTTTCTTTTCAATCAATATATCAATGGGAATAGCCACTAAACATTTTTCAGTGGGAAAATAATGATTTTTTTGTCGCAACAATACTAATGTGCAATGTTTGTTTTTTCCTTACTCAGATGTTTGTTGATGGTATTGAAGAAGGTTTACTTGGTGTGCCCATATATAGCTTAGTTTGTTGTCACAACTGTTTTGTTCAAATATATTTGTACATGAAAATTTTCTGTTATGCCTTTCTTTGCTGGTGCTAAACATAGTTTGTTTTGATATAAACTGTCTTTGCTTATACAAAAGGAGTATGACATGGGTAATATGAAGCTGAATGTTAAGATGATGTTCTGCAGTGAAACAGGAGATACTGACACTGAAGAGGAGACAAGACATTGTCTATGCACTATTCTTTGATGCTGCTTAACCAGCTTCTTCCAAGTGGCTGCAGCTTAATCTAATTCCAAGAACAATGAGGAATTGGCTTCATGTGCACGAGAACATTGCTCATGATTGGAAAAGCTACAGGCGTTAGTAGAAGTTGAGTTGATGCATTCACCAGAATTGCTATTCTTTTTCATTTGCATCGAGATTTTCATCCATCCATGCTTTAGTAGAAGTGGAGTCGATGCATTCATTTCAAAGTCAGACTCCTCACTTGATTATCTGGGAAACCCCCCTAGACGGAGTGAAGGATATTCGTGTCTCCCTTTCTTGCTATTGCAGATTGTGATCACTTCAAAATTTCTTATGTGAGAATTCAGGTCAACTGACACTTGCTCCCTGTTGTCGAAGTGTGAAGCTGAAGTGATGTTTATTCTTGCTTGATTCATCTGAGTAATAAGACCAAACTGTCTTCTGCTGCACTGTGTTTTCTGGTTCTAACATCCGAAGGCTAATGAAAAAACTATGTGCACGAATGTTAGAACTTCAAAGAACAAGCAGCACGCTTCATTTCTGTTGTTTTCTCAAAAGAATAGCTTTTTGATGAGTTTCAGCTTTGTAGACTGATAATATATTGCGCGTCAACGGAACTGCCATTGATGAATGATTCATCAAACTTTTTCATGAGAGTCTCAAAATCCTCAGAGCATAGTCATTCTATTGTCTTTGACACTCAAATGTAAACAATCTCTGGGAATGTAAAATTATTTCCACTTCCATTTGTGTCTTGTTCTTGCTGCTTCTTGAAATTCCAATTGGACTTTCGACCTCTGCAGGGATGCTTCCATTGACGCTACTGTGTGACAAGTCAAGGCTTTGAAGATTACTTAATCTTGAAATGCTACAAGGAACTGAACTTTGTAGGGAATTAGATTGGACACTTCTGCGATAAATTTGGGAGTTCTCCTGTGCTTCTGCAAGCCACTGAGGGAAAAATTCCTTTGACCTGGTTGTTACTCAAATCCAAGTAATCAAGATTTCTTGGTGAAGAAATCCACCCTGGGATCGGTCCCTGCAAGGCTGCAAGACTGAAAAGACGGTCCAGATAACATATATTGAGGCGCTATCTTGGCATTGTTGTTCCATTTCAATCCCCCAAGAAACAGATTTTTCAGAGCCTTCATGTTGAATAATCAAGATGGAATTTCACCAGTAGGCATATTGTTATCCATCTCGAGAGTCTCCAACTGGGTCATGTCTGTATTGATCTTGGAATAACACCAGTCAGTTTGTTCTTGCTCAAGGCCAAAGTAGGCAGATTTGACAAGCTTCCAATCTCAGTTGGAATTCTGTGCAAACAGATTTTCCCTTAAATCCAACACTTGTAATACCAGAAGTGGGATTCCACCAGAAAAAAATGGTTTTTCCTGAGGCACAAGTCTTGAATCTTGGTGATGGAATGTTCCCACCTATAAAGTTGTCATCCAGGTTCAATGTCCTCAACTCCTGAGGATATTCTACTTCAGGATTCAAAACACCAGTGCGCAAATTTTCAAGTCTAGATATTGCAGGTTTCTCAAGTGAAAAACTTGTGTAAGAATAGGGCCAGTACAGTTGTTCTGCATCAAGTCAAGATGAACTAAGTTTTGAGGACAAGATAAGCATCCTCAAAGATCTTATACCAAAAGGGGTGCCAAAACAGAAGAACTGAGTACCACAGGCTTAAGAGATTGAAGGGAATCCAGATGAAGAGCAGACACAGTCTGGAATCTGGTCTAGAGTTACAAATGACTCTATCCCAACTACACCAATCAGAGGTGGAATTCCAGTCCTCACGTCCATTTCTGAAGAAACTATCCGAAGAAGATAAAGTTAATAGCAGTACTCTCCAGGAATGCAGATTTGAAGTCGAGAAGAACTTGTTTTTGATCATTTGAACAGCAAAAAGCAGCTCTGAAGAAACTGAGCAATCCCAGTAAAAGTAGTAGGCATATTTGATTACTCTTTGAAAGATCCTTTGTCCAACTGTTGGTTGTTTTCTACAACTAAAGAATTAATGAACACATTCTGGTTTTAAAGAGAGGTTTGTTTTTGCTATACTGGTTGAGTTAGTGGTTATTTCTCAGCAATGGAAATTCCACAGAAGTTAGAAAAGTATACATCATTCTGGTAATTCTTTTTAGTTGAAATTTTCAGACCCCCTCTTGCACAAAACAGAGCTACCCCCATAAATTAGGAGCATGTACTATGATGGAATACAAAAATAGATGAGATGTGTGGGTTTCAAATTGAAGATCTTTTCATATTCCGAATACCAACCTTATAATTACATGGAATTGATCATAGTGTAATACAATTGAAACAAAAAGAATAAATGATCAGAAGTAATTTCATATCTCTGACTCACCCTATAAACAAAATCCCAAGAGGGGAGCATAGTTTGTTGCAGATCTATATCTTTTGCCTTATATGTGCATGGATGGATGTCAAAGTAAACTTCCTGCCATTTCAGTTTAGATGTACTGCTGCTTCTATTTCTTGTTGAAGCCAAATAGGGACTTAATCGCATTGATGGCATTCTCATTGATGAATGATTCATCAAACTTTTTCATGAGAGTCTCAAAATCCTCAGACGTCCTTAGATTGGCAAGATCAGGGTCTGTCCTGATTCTCTGTTAACAAGCAAATATTAATCAGGTATTAGACCATACAATTTCCAGCAAATTTATCTCTCATTTACCTTGAAATCTTCAAATCCTGCTTCCATTGCATCCTCCAACGCAGATAACCCTGCTTGAACCTATCATGGGGCAATAAAGAGAGTCATTTCGAGGACAACGATCTGTATATATGAGCAATTTATCATCCAAATACCTGATTAAGCTTGGAATAACAACAGGCAACATTGTAACTTGCCACAGCAGATTCATCTCCAGTTGGTCTTGATCCTAACACGGACTCAAACTTTTCTAGTGCTTCTTCGTATTTGCCATTCCTTTACCAGCAAGACAAACAATCCATTAATATGAACCTTTTACATGAATGACAATAAAAAAAGGAATAACTGGTAGAAAGATATTTTGGAAATACAGAATAGTAGGCATGGAAAGGACAACCAATGAAATGACCTTACTTAGAAAGTTTCAGTCCTTCACGAAGATCCTTTTCTCTTTGCTCCTTTTGTTCTTTCTTCCTCCGAGCATTTGTTAACTGATATCACAAGGAAAGGGTGAAGGCGTATGTGTAGTGTAGTGTAGACAGTTTTTATCTATTTATACTTGAAACTTGTTCACTCACTTGAATTTCCCTAACTCTGTCACTAATGAAGCCAGCATTCCTCTCAATCCTGATAATTTCCTTTTCTGTCAATTCACCTTCTTCTTCCACCTTCCCTGAGACATGTGATTCGTACAAGGTAACATATCGAGGAACAATCACATCAGTGCCTAAATTAGTTTTAATTAACTAACCGTATCTCTTTTGCATCTTCATGAGCAATGGTCCAATTCTCTGTCTAATAGTGTACATTGTTCTTCCATATTCAGCAGCAGGCCATATTTCTTCTCCAAACACTGCACTGAACACATTTTGCACTGCACATTCTTTACTTACACAACAAACAAAAACAGCATATAGTCCCAAAAAGTGAGGCCTGGGGAGAGTAGAGTATACACAAACCTTACCTCTAGGTGAAGTAGAGAGGCTGTTTCCGATAGCCCTTACGCTCAAGACAAAAACAGTTTAGGAAAAGACGTAATGGAACTATAACAGTAATCCTATAATCGAACTATACGAAAGACAGATAGTAACCTATATCGAAGAACAAGAAACGACAAAAGTAGTACTATGCCTACTAGTAAGAGCAGCAAGTCAACACACTCCTACTTACGACGCACTCCTACCTACTAACCTTCTACCCTAATTCACGTCCTCCACACCTCTCTATCTAGTAACTAACTATATCATCTCCTGGATCAATCACCTGTTTGGTAAATGCATCATGAAAATTTGCTAACTTCAATTCTCTACCATGTAATTTTGTGAAAAAGGAAATACCTGGTGGCAAGGACTTTATCTCCAACAGTGAACTTGCCAGTCTTGTCAGCTGAGCCTCCTGGAGCAATGGCATCAATATAAGTTCCCCCATCTCTCCCTTTGGCAAATTTAAGTCCAAAAGGCTGCACAATCTCTACTTCATACTCTTCATACTTGCCTTCTTCTTTTGCAGACTGAGGTGCCTCTGTTTCTGAAGCTTTAACCACAAAGATTGAAGCTTTTCCTAAATGGGTATTGCTGGTCAAAATTCTGCTGCTAAAACATAGCTGATTCTTGACCTTTACCAAAGAAGAAGATGGGGTTTTTTGCTTGTTTTGATTGAGCTTAAGCAAAGAACAAAGTGAAGTGTAGCTAGTAGTAGAAGCCATTGATTCTTGATTTGCCTTTGCCTCTTCTTGAGTTTCTTCAACAAAGAAGATTTTGTGACTAGTGGCTCTAATAGCCTCATTCCAACTTGTGGTGATGGAGTTGATAAATTTTTACTCCCTTTCCTTAAAGTGAATACTTCATTTTTTATATTTAATAAACTTCTTATATTTTTTGATAAATTAGTCTGAAAATGATTAAAAGATTTATTTTTTAAGATGTTAATATGGACTAAAAAGAGTAATAATAAGTGATACTAGGAGAAAATAAAATATCTAACATATATTTGCAAGAATAAATAATGAGTTTTTTTTTTTTTGGGTAAAGCAATAGTGATTTATCACTAGGTACAAATCAACTATGAATGTATTATTCGATAGAAAGGGAAAAAATTTCACTAGTAAAATAAAATTTATTTCTTTGTGTTTAGTATATAGATAAAAGTATTATTTTAAAATTATTTGTATATATTTAAAATAAAAATATAAGGGTTGGCAATGGGATGGGGTGGATGGTTGTGAAGATGGGGAAGAGACAATGCAACTTGTTTTTCTATTTTAATTAAGAAAGTTATTTTTCTAAAATTTTTAAGGAGCTTTTTTAAAAAAATATTTTGTCTTTTCTTCTTTTTAGATTTTGATAGTCTAGCTATTTTTGAAAGAATATTCAAATGATATTCATCATCATAATGTTCTCAATTACTAATTATTTAATATTATATTTTATTATTTGAGGTACTCTAAATCGATAAATTTTGAATTTTTATTGTTCATTTGTTAAAGAATTTGAGAGTCAATTATATATATTATATAAATGTAATCCAAAGTTTAATCTTTTTGGTTCTAAATCTATTCTCTCTCTATATATTATCTATTAAGATTTAAGCTCAAGTGGAAATCTACTATCCATGACTTAAAAGAACAAATATAGTTTGTTCGTCGTATGTTATAAACAACGTGACATAAATATATTAGATATATTCACTTAATCATGTCAAATTAATATAATTTGATGGAAATGTTATATTATGATCATATTATAAAATAGTGTTTCATAAATTAGACGAGTGTATCTGTGGAAGCATGACGTTTACCTACACAAAAACCATATGATAGTTATTATGATAAAAATAATAACTGTTGAAGTAGATGTACATAAATCGTATGAAATTAACAAAAAATTGTTTTTATAATCCATTCATGGTAGAGCTTTGTTGTAGCACTAAAAAAATGGAGAAGTGGTTAATTAAAGAAAAAGTAAAGGCGGCGAAAATGGAGTCAATCCACACATATAATTTGGGTTGTTAAAAGCAGTTGCTATAAATACCCTTGAAGCAACGGTATTAAATGCAAGCTCTAGCAACTAAAAACAACAAAAAGAAAAAGAAGAAGAAGACGAGATTCCCTCTTCTTCTTTGTCAGAATTAAATAAAATTCCCTCAAAAAAACAAAAAAAAGTGTTGAGATTTGGGGATACATATATAGGGAAAACATGGAGAAAAGTAGTTTCACAGTTTTGGCTTTGCTAGTTTGCCTATCATTTGTGTTGGTGAAGGCTGAGGATCCCTACCTCAGATTTGAATGGAATGTCACCTATGGAACAATCTCCCCATTGGGTGTGCCATTACAGGGCATTCTCATAAACGGACAACTTCCGGGACCTAGGATCAACTGCACCTCCAATAATAACATAGTTGTTAACGTCTTTAACCATTTGGATGAGCCGTTGCTCTTCACCTGGCACGGTATCCAACAAAGGAAGAACTCGTGGCAAGATGGTACCCCAGGTACCATGTGCCCTATCATGCCTGGTACAAATTTCACCTATCGCTTCCAGGTCAAGGATCAAATTGGTAGCTTTTTCTACTTCCCAACAACAGACTTGCATCGTGCTGCTGGTGGTTTTGGTGCAATCGATGTACACAGCCGTAACCTTATCCCTGTTCCATTTGACAAGCCTGCCGATGACTATAATGTATTCGTGGGTGATTGGTTTAACAAGGGTTATAAGTCTTTGAAGAAGATCTTGGATGGGGGACGTACAATTGGCAGGCCTGATGGCATTCAAATTAATGGAAAATCCCTTAAGGTTGGTGACAAAGCCGAGCCACTCTTCAACATGGAGGCTGGCAAGACCTATAGGTACAGATTTTGCAATGTTGGCATGAGGACATCAGTCAATGTCAGGTTCCAAGGCCACCCCATGAAGTTGGTGGAAATGGAGGGATCCCACACCGTGCAGAACGTCTACGAGTCCCTTGACCTCCATGTTGGTCAATGCCTTTCGGTGTTAGTCACTGCTGATCAAGAGCCCAAGGATTATTACCTAATTGTTTCAAGCAGATTCCTGAAGCAGGCTGAACTCACCTCTGTGGCTATCATCCGATATGTCAATGGAAAGGGACCAGCATCTTCTGACCTCCCAGCACCACCACCAGTCAACACCCAAGGCATTGCCTGGTCCATGAACCAATTCCGCTCCTTTAGGTGGAACCTTACTGCTAGTGCTGCCCGCCCCAACCCTCAAGGATCTTACCATTATGGACAAATCAACATTACCCGCACTTTCAAGATTGCCAACTCTAAGGGTGAAGTAGATGGAAAGCTTAGATATGCCTTGAATGGTATCTCCCATACCGATGCAGAGACCCCATTCAAGCTTGCTGAATACTTCAGAGCCAACGATAAGGTGTTCAAGTATGATCTCATGGCTGATGAACCCTCAATATCAGATAAAGTGACCCTTGCCTCCAACATCAAGAATTCCACCTTCCGTAACTTTGTAGAGATCATCTTTGAGAACTCCGAGAAGACCATCCAAACCTATCACTTGGATGGATATGCCTTCTTCGCAGTAGCAGTTGAGCCAGGGAAGTGGAGTCCCGAGAAAAGAAAAAACTACAACTTGGTAGACGCAATAAATAGACACACTATCCAAGTGTATCCAAACTCGTGGGCAGCAGTGGTGCTTACACTAGACAATGCTGGAATGTGGAACTTGAGATCAAATATGGGGGAAAGGTTCTACTTGGGACAACAACTCTACTTTAGTATTCTTTCACCAGCTCTTTCCTTGAGAGATGAGTACAACCTCCCCGACAACCAACCTCTTTGTGGCATTGTAAAGAGTATGCCCATGCCTCCTCCATACAAGGCATAAATCCATCCAATCTGTTGGAGGGGACAGATTATATTATTATTATTTTTTTAATTAATAACAAGAGCTTGATTTCTTAAATCATGTAGTCTTTCCATTTACATGCATTATAATAAGACAAAAATAAAGGATTTCTCCCCTCCAATTCTTTATTCACTGTGTCACCACAACTTATAATTCTATATTGTTAACTCCATATCACCAATCCTCATAAACATTTTCTCTTATTCATCGTAAGGTTTTGTTGGGGTCACTTTCTACAACATAAATCTCAAGTATTTGTTACGTTTCAGAAGTTTGATAAAAATCTTTACATCTGATAATGGGATTCATGAGTTCATCAACTTACACACCACAACCAAAAGGTGCAAGTAAAAAATAGACCCAGCATGAATAACAATAACAAATATGCGAATCAAGTAGTTAGCCCACGAAAAACTGCTGATATCGTCTGTTTCTTGTTCCTTGACCCATAAAATCCTACTAGGCATCTGCTGGCACTGCCAGGCCACCTGGGACTCTTTTTAGCTCGTTACGGATGGGTTGGTGTAATTTTTTGAGAAAGTGGGCCCTGAGCCCCGTGCAGCACCAGAAACCTAGGGCTAATACCCACGAAAACTACCAAAATCGCCTATTTTTTGTTGGCACATAAAATCCTACCAGGTATCCTTCGGTGCCGTCGAGCCACATGGACTCTTGCCGAGATCCTTGCAGATGGGTTGGTGTAATTTTTAGGAAAAATGGGCTCGAGCCTTGGTCAGCGCCAGAAACCGTAGACTAACACCCACGAAAACTACTGAAATCATTTATTTTCTGTTCTTAGGCCCACATAAAATCCTACTAGGCCTCCTTTGGGGGCCGCCGGGTCACCTGGTACTCTTATCGAGCTCATTACAGATGGGTTGGTGTAATTTATCGAGAAAAATAGGCCTGAGCCCCGAGCAACACCAGAAACCGTGGGCTAACACCCATGAAAAACAGTAGAAATCGCCTATTTCCTGTTACTTGGCCTATAAAATCCTACCAGGCATCCTCCTGTGTCACCGAGCCACCTGGGACTCTTGTTGATCTCATTAAAGATGGGTTGGTGGAATTTTTTGAGAAAGTTCGCCTGAACCTTGGCTGAGCCAGAAACTGTAGGCTAAAACCCACGAAAAATTATTGAAATCACCTGTTTCCTATTTCTTGGCCCATAAAGGGTGTCCTCGGGTGCCGCCAAGCCACTTGGAAATCTTTTTGAGCTTGTTATGAATGGGTTGGTGTAATTTTTTGAGAAAGTGGGCCTTGACCCCTGAGCAGCGCTAGAAACTGTGGGCGAACACCTACGAAGAACTGTCAAAATCGTCTCTTTCATGTAATCGGCAATTTTCTATGGGTGTTAGCCCACGGATTCTGGCGCTGCATGGGGTTTTGATACAAGATTCTAGAAAACTCATACGGCAACGAGCTCGGCAAGCGGCCTCGGTGGCGCTAGCGAAGGCCTGGTAGGATTAAATAGGATGATGAACAGGAAACAGGCGATTTCAGCAGTTTTCGATGGGTATTAGCCCACTAATTTTAGCGTTGCACGGGTTTTCGATGCATGATTCTATAAAAATCATACGAGTGGGTCTGCAATGAGCCCCGATGGCGTTGGCGGAGGCCTGGTAGGATTTTATGGGTCAATGGATAGGAAACAAGCGATTTCAAAAATTTTCT
>DF362486.1:23580-42777 GCA_000787875.1 Solanum virginianum | reverse complement strand
ATAGTGTGTTAGGAGGTCTAGATCTTGAAACACTTGCGTATCACTTTAAATACTCAAAATTTCATGATTAACTCACGTAAAAAAAAAATGAGGGTTCTAACACTATATGAACTAATTAGAAGTTTGAAATGAGAAATCTTCCACTTTTGAATTTTGAACTCGGAACTTAGAAATTGTAGTCTTTAAAAAGAAATTTTAAGATTTCAATTTTTTTAGTAATGTTGAATTATTGTAGGATATATGAACTTTAAGTTGTGAACTTTGAACATTAATTTAGAAGTTTAACTTTAGGAATTTTTAAGTTACTTTATTTTAAAACTTTAGATACCTAAGAATTAAATTGCAGTCTTTAAAAACTAATTAACATAAACTTTAGTAATGTTGAATTATCATAGGATATATGAACTATAGGTTGTGAACTTTGAACTAGAATTTAAACCTTTAACTTACGAATTTTGAAGTTGAACTTTTATTTTAGAACTTTAGATATCTAGGAACTAAATTGTAGTCTTTAAAAACTAATTAAATATAAACTTTAAAAATGTTGAATTATTCTAGGATGACTTTAAGTTGTAAACTGTGAACTTGAATTTAGACATTTAACACTATGATTTTTTAAGTTGAACTTTAGGATATTTTTGGTTGAACTTAGATTTTACAACATGAATTTTTATAATTTTTTAATAAGTACTTCAAAATTATTTTGGTTTGTAAATAATCTCAACACTAGATAATTAAACTTTGATTATATCTACTTGGAGTTTGAAAGTTTTATTTGTACTTTTAATTGCACTTGAAATTTTGGGATTCCAAGATTCGTCGCCTGCCAAGCCCATTGCCACCAACCCCTCTATCTCCAGCCCTAATTGAAAAGTTGAGGTATTATTTTCACCAAAATTTTAATTATGGTGTATATATGTTATATTTTTTTGTTTAATATACAACACTTGCATTTACGGTATGGTTAATTTGATTTATAATGATATTTGAATCGATCCTAGGGTGTGCTTTAGTGATAATGTGTTTGTTTAGCATAAGTGACAACACTAGTTGATCTTACTGATGAAAAAATTAAACTTGCCAAATTGATTTGTATCTATCTAGTATTGACACTTAGCTTTGATTTTTTCCTTAGTTTGGCTATGTTTGTTTAGCATAGATAAAACTTTAAGTTGTGAACTTTGAATATAATGTATGTCACGACCCAAGCCTAGGGCCTAGACGTGACACAGCGAATGCGAAACCCGAAGGTACCCCAAACAAGCCTCTTAACTTGTCATCACACATCCTTGATCGCCAAAGCATACAAAAACACATAGATCGGGAATAAGGACAATAGAACTAAGGGAAAGCTTGCATAAACACCATAATCAAGAGTCAAGAGTCAAAGCTTAAACATAAATACACAACATGTCCAACAAGCACCTCTAAATACATAGATAGAGCGGGGCCAAGACAAAGTAATCGGGCTCACCCTCATAATCAAATTGAACAAAAGATAGTGTTCAATACATAGATAAGAGAAAAACATAACCAAAGTCCCCGAAGTGGAGGAGTCACCAATAAGCTTAGAATAGCACCGTCTAGCCACGTAGAGAAGGATGATCAACTTGGGCACCGGTTCCTACATTGTGATATCATGTAGGCAAGAGTATGCCTTAGTACATTTGAATGTACTAAGTATATGGGATACAATGGAATAAGAGATAAGCTTCATAATCAACATGCTCAACAATAGGCAATGGGCATGAAATAACAATATGTCATGTATGATCAATGCGTAAGTAAAACATGCTTAGGTAATCTATGCTCATATAGAATATCATATGTGTAGAATAGACCAAGCTAGCTTTCCAACCTTGGTTGGTCGATGATGGTCACACCCCAATCATCCTAGGCGGTGATATACAAACCCCTCACATGGTTGATGATAGTCACACTCCAATCATCCTAGGTGGCGAAGTACAAACCTCTCACATGGTTGATGATGATCACACCCCAATCATCCTGATGGTGAAGTATAAACCCCGCACATGGTTGATGATGATCACACCCCAATCATCCTAGGTGGTGAAGTACAAACCCCTCACATGGTTGATGTGTACAAACCCCCAACTCGGTTGATGATGATCATACCCCAATCGTCCTAGGTGGTAAAGAACAAACCCCTCATATGGTTGTGTATGGTCTAATATGACACTTTATGTAGAATTCATTAGCTAAGCATCCTAGGTGATGAAGTACAAACCCCTCACATGGTTGTGTATGGTATAATATGACACTTTATGTAGATTTCATCATGCTCATAAGCTCATTTCATCATCATATAGTCAATCATATCATATCTCATGCTTTAGACCTTCATTTCCATAAGAAACCATAATTGGACATTTTACCGAACACCCTGGGGGTGTGCAATAAGGGTAAAAGAGCATGCAATTTAGAGGTGAAATCATGTAGGAAAACTAGTGGTAACACCTTTAATCAACACCTTCCAACACCCCTAAGACATTCATATCAAAATCCTCCATCAAATCCAACATTAGATCCAAAATTTGAACCTCAAAACATGCTAAAACAACTATTCTTTCATGAACACAAATCATTGTGCAATAATTTTCTCAATATACAAGACCCACATGTAAAATCTACTTTAAATCATGTAATATTAGTAAAAGGAGGGTTTAGGCACCATGGGTGGAATAACCCAATGGTTTAACACCACATACCTTAGCTTTTGTGAAGTCCTTGAAGGAGACTTTAATGGAAATTTGAAGCTTGTGTGAGATCCTTGAAGAAATCCTTGAGATTGGCCTTGAGTTCGGGACTTGAATTTAGAGTTGGAAATAAGTCTAAGTTTTTGGGGAAATATTGGGGAATGTCTTAGGGTGATATGAGGGTGAAATAAGTCTAAGCATAGTTATAAATACATTCGAAAAAACTTAGGTCCAACACTTAGAAAAATCTGGGCGAACTAGGAAAAGACAGTGCAGAAATAATACCTCTCCGCGTAGCGGAGAGGTCGCGAATGCCCACTGGAAATTGCACCAAGCCAAATATCATAATTCAATTTTTTTGCTTTAAAATTGAGGTTAGACCTGTGTCACCCTAATTTTGACCCCCTGAACAAGATTATAAAGTTGGATTTTTGAAATTCGAAATAGATTTTTAGATATATGGAAAACAAGTTTTCGGCTACTTCCGAGGCACGTTTTTACGCACGTTTTGGGGTCGTTTCAATATCTCCCCCTTGGAAACATTCGTCCCTGAATGTAGAATAGACGTACAAGATAAGAATAATCATGAATAAATCAGCCTAACACATGAATGCAATATTACATTTAAAACATCACTTTCAAAATCCCATTATAAGTGTTAAATCATCATAAAATTGGCAACTTAAACATGAATGCACATTAATGACATAGGGGTTGAAATATAAGACTTGATAACACATAGGGGACTTAGAATTAGTACTTTAGGCTTGAGTGGAGTGAAAGAGATAAGGGTACTGCTTTTACATGTCTGCTTCGACCTCCCATGTAGCACTTTTGACTTGTTGGTTCCTCTAAAGGACCTTAACGGATGCCACTACTTTGTTCGTCAATCTTTTTACTTTTCTATCTAAAATTTGAACAGGAACCTCCTCATAAGTCAAGTTATCCTCAAAAACACCCACACATCAAGAGGTAAAATAGCATTAGGATCACCAACCCATTTTCTCAACATAGAGACATGAATCACCGGATGGATAAAATCCATCATACTAGGCAACCTTAACTCATAAGCCACCTTGCCAACCCTCTTTATCACCTCATAAGGATGACATAACTAGGACTCAATTTCCCTTTCTTAGCAAAATGAACCACACCATTCATTAGAGAAACCTTCAAATAAACCCAATCACCCACTTGGAATTCTAGGTCTCTTCTTCTCACATCGATATAGAATTTTTGATGACTTTGGGCTATCCCCAACCTTTCCCTAATTATCTTTACCTTCCCAAGAGCATTCATAACTAGATCTAGACCCAATAAAGCCACCTCTCCAACCTCAAACCATCCCACCAATGATCTACAATGTCTCCCATAAAGAGCCTCAAAAGGACCCATACCGATGCTAGAGTGATAGTTATTGTTGTAGGCAGACTCAATCAATGGAAGATGGTCATCCGAACTACCTTTAAGCTCCAAGAAACAAGCCCTAAGCATATCTTAAAGTGTTTAAATTGTCCTCTCAACTTGGCCATCCGTTTGAGGGTAGAAGGTTGTACTAAGGTGAACTTTGGTTCTAAGACCCCTTTGAAAAGATCTCCTAAAATATGAAGTAAATTGTGCACCACGATCCGATATAATTGATAGCGAACCCCATGCAACCTCACCAACTCATGGATGTACAACCTTGCATACTCTTCAGCCCCATCTGAAGTCTTGACTAGTAGAAAGTGAGCCGATTTCATTATCCTATCAACCACAACCCATATGGAATCAAGACCTTTCCTAGTCTCGGGCAACCCAACAACGAAATCCATATTAATCGCCTCTCACTTTCAAGTAGGAAGCTCTATGTCTTGGGTTAGCCCATCCAACATCTGATGCTCAAGTTTGACTTGTTGGAAACTATGGCAACTTTCTTTCACCAAGGCCTTCAACTCAAGCAAGGAGGAGTTTAGATCTTGTTTTTCTATCACCTCATCAACTAAAGAAGATTTAGATCCATCAACAACAACAATACCATCACCCACATCTTCTACCCTCACCCCCAATCTAGCTAGTCTATGCACCTCCCTAGCTATCTCCCTATCACCAACATCCACATGAGCTAGGCTGGCCATAGACACATGACTCAAAGCATCCGCCACAATATTTTCCTTACCCAAATGGTAATGCACATTCATGTCATAAACCTTAAGAAGTTCTAGCCATTTTCTTTGTCTCAAGTTAAGGTCTTTTTGAGGGAAGACCTATTGAAGGCTTTTATGATGTGAAGACATCAACATGCACCCCATACAAATAATGACGCCAAATCTTTAAAGCAAGCACCATGGCAGCCAATTCAAGATCATGGGTAGGGTAGTTCATTTCATGAAGTTTGAGTTGCCTAGAAGCATAGTCAAACTTAACCTTCTTTTGAGTTAATTTTGTCATAGGAGAAGCAATGGAGGAAAACCTATTAACAAACCTTCTATAGTAACCCATAAGGCCTAAGAAACATCTAATATCCGACAGGGTCAATGGTCTAGGTGAATTTCTAATCACATTAGTTTTCTTAGGATCCACTTTTATGCCATCCCCGGACACCACATGACCCAAGAATGCAAACTCTTTCAACAAAAATTCACACTTGTCATATTTAGCATACAATCTCTCCTCCCTCAATCTTTGCAACATGACTGTCAAATGGTCCTTATGCTCTTCCCTACTATGTGAATAAATCAAAAGCTCATCAATGGAGACTATGACAAAGGAATCAAGATAGGGCTTTAAGACCCTATTCATTAGGTCCATGAAGATGGTCGGCACATTAGTCAACCCAAAGGACATCACCACAAATTCATAATGCCCATACCTACTCCAAAAGACCATCTTTGAAATATCATACTCCCTCACCCTTACTTGATGATAGATCACCATAAATTCATAATGCTCCTACCTAGTCAGGAAGGCCATCTTTGAAATATCACACTCCCTCACCCTTACTTGATGATAGCCGAACCGAAGATCAATCTTAGAGAAAAAGCTAGCCCCTTGCAATTGGTCAAACAAGTCATCAATCCTTGGAAGAGGATGTCTATTCTTTATAGTGACTCAATTAAGTTGCCGGTAGTCAATGCACATTCTAAGTGACCCATATTTATTCTTTAAAAACAACACTAGTGCACTCCAAGGTGATTGGCTAGGTCTAACAAATCTCTTCTCCAACAAATCTTTCAATTGCTCCTTTACCTCCTTCAACTTCACCGGGGCTATATGGTAAGAAGGAATAGAGATAGGTTGGGTGTTGGGAAGGAGGTCCATACTAAAATCTATCTCCCTTTCGAGAAGGATACTAGGAAGGTCATTTGGGAAGACATGAAGAAATTCATTTACAACCAGAACTGACTCTATGGAAGGGACTTTGGACTCCACATCTTTGACCCTCAGAAAAGGATACAAACACCCCTTAGAAATCAAACTATGGGCTTTAATGCAAGAAATGAACTTCCGCTTCACCATACATCGTGAATTTCCCACTCTAAGATGGGTTCATTTGGGGATTGAAACTTGACTCTACAGATTCTACAATCAATAGAAGCATAGTATGCATGCAACCAATCCATCCCAATGATAACATCAAAATCAACCATATCTAATTCAGTAAGATAACAAGGTAAGACTTTATGTAAGATGCAAACCGGACAATTTCTAAACACCCTCCTAGCAATAATAGATGCACCAATTGGAGTACACACCTCATATGACTCATGCAACAAATCCGACTCAACATGGAACTTTTAGCAACAAAGGGGGTATAAAAAGAAAGGGTGGCACCCAGATCAATCAAAGCATATAAATCAAGCTCAAAGATTTTCAACATACTAGTAACAACATTAGGGACCTCACTAACCCCTTGCCTTTCATGTAGAGCATAGAATCAATTGAGCTTTGGGGCACCACCTTAAGGACCACCTCTTCCCAATGGAACCGCATTTGCACCCTAAACCTTGCCACAATTTCTTGGATAATCAATCCTTTTGTGACCAAGCTCTCCACAATCAAAGCATGCATTAGAACCCTTCAAGCATGGGCCTCTGTGCTTTCTTCCACATCTAGGATACACCTCTATAGGAGCCAGACCACCAACACCTTGAGGCCTAGGGAAGTCATTGGCAAACCCCCTATTAGTAGCTTAGGGAGGCCCTTGGCCTTAGTGAAATCTAGCACCCTTTTCGAACTTGTCCTCAAATCGGGCCCTCTTGGCCTCATGACCCCTCCTCTTCCTTAACTTTTCTTCTTCCATTTGCTCAGCATATGTCATCAAATGAGACAAGTCCATATCACCAATAAGTAAGGCGGACCGACAATCTTCACTTACCAAGTCAAAAACACCCAAAACAAACTTATTCATCCTTGATCTAGAATTGACAACCAAGTGAGGAGCATACTTTTAAAGTTGATTAAATTTGAGGGCATATTCCATCACACTCATACCACCTTGTTTCAAGTTCATAAACTCAACTAACTTTGCTTTTCTAAGCTCAAGAGGGAAGAATCGATGAAGGAAGGCTAATTTGAATTTCTCCCAAAGTACCACATAGCCATTACCCTTCTTACCTTTCCATTGATTAAACCAAATTTGAGCCACCCCCTGGAATTGGTACATTGCCAACTCCCCCTTCTCACTTTGCCCAACACCCATGATTGACAAGATTTTGTAGACTACATCAATAAACTCTTGTGGATCCTCATCCACCTTTGACCCATGGAAAATTGGAGGATTCATCCTCATGATGTCCATTACCCTAGCTCCTGGGGTAGTAGCATGAGGGGCTTGGTCCCCATATTGGATTTGGTTGGCCACCACTTGGGCAAGCATAGTAAGAGCATCTCGAAGCTCACCAATGGTAGGTTGCTCCTCGGGAATTTGTGCCCATCTTTCTCCAGTATTCACCATGATCTAGATAGCAAGGAATAATCATTAGGGGGAATACTTATCATAACTCTATAGCACAACTTAGGACATGAAGAAGGGAGACATTTCCTAAAACACCTCATAGCCTCCTATTCATAGTCATGGTGCACTTCACAATAATGAATAAGACTCTAATCGACATGGTTTGTTGGACTCTAAGGATCTATAAAACTAGTGCTCTGATACTAAGTTTTTTCACGAACCAAGCCTAGGGCCTAGACGTGACACGGAATGGGAACCCGAAAGTACCCCAAACAAGCCTCTTAACTTGTCATCGCACATCCTTGGTCGCTGAAGCATACAAAAGCACATAGATTAGGAATAGGGACAATGGGACTAAGGGAAAGCTTCCATAAAAGCCATAATAAAGAGTCAAGAGTCAAAGCTCATACATAAATACACAACATATCCAACAAACACCTATAAATACATAGATAGAGTGGGGGCCAAGACAAAGTAACCAGGCTCACCCTTATAGTCAAATTGAACATAAGATAGTGTCTCAATACATAGATAAGAGAAAAACATAAACCAAAGTCCCCGAAGTAGAATACTCACCAATAAGCTTGGAATTGCACCATCTAGCCACGTGGAGAGGATGATCAACTTGGGCACCAGTTCCTACACGGTGATATCATGTAAGCAAGAGAAAAGCTTTATAATCAACATGCTCAACAATAGACAATGGGCAAGAAATAGCAATATATCATGTATAATCAATGCTTAAGTAAAACATGCTTAGGTAATCCATGCTCATATAGAATATCATGTGTAGAGACCAAGCTAGCTTTCCAACCTTAGTTGGTCGATGATGGTCACACCCCAATTATCCTAGGTCATGAAGTACAAACCCCTCACATGGTTGATGATGGTCACACCCCAATCATCCTAGGTGGTGAAGTAGAAACCCCTCATATGGTTGATGATGATCACACCCCAATCATCCTAGGTTGTGAATTATAAACCCCTCACATGGTTGATGAGTACAAACCCCCAACTCAGTTGATAATGGTCACACCCCAATCATCCTATGTGGTGAAGTACAAACTCCTCCAGAGCATGCAATTAAGAGGTCAAATCATGCAGGATAACTTGTGGTAAAACCTTTAATCAACACCTTGTAAAACCACCAAGACATTCATATCAAAACTCCTCATCAAATCCAATATTAGATCCAAAATTTGAAGCTCAAACCATGCTAAAACAACCTTTCTTTCATGAACATAAATCACTGTGTAGTAAATTTCTTAATATATAAGACCCACATATAAAATTTACTTTAAATCATGCAATATTAGTAAAAGAGGGTTTAGGCACCATGGGTGGAAAAGCCCAATAGTTGAACACCATATGCCTTAGCTTTTGTGAAGTCCTTGAAGGAGACTTTAATAGAGATTTAAAGCTTGGGTGAGATCTTTGAAGAAATCCTTGAGATTGGTGTTGAGTTTGAGACTTAAATTTAGGGTTAGAAATGAGTCTAACAGTTTGGAGAAATATTGGGGAATGTCTTAGGGTGAAATGAGGGTGAAACAAGGCTAAGTATAGGTGAAAATACATTTGAAAAAACTTAGGACTAACACTTATAAAAATCTGGGAGAACTAGGAAAAGATAGTGGAAAAATAACACCTCTCTGCATCGAGGAGAGGTCGCGGATGCCCACTAGAAATTGCACCAAGCGAAATTTCATAATTCGATTTCTTTGCTTTAAAATTGAGGTAGGCACTTGTCACCCTAATTTGGAACTCCTGAACAAGAATATGAAGTCGAATTTGTAAAATTTCAAATGAATTTTTAGATATATAGAAAATAAGTTTTCGATTACTTTCGAGGCATGTTTTCGGGCACTTTTTGGGGTCGTTTCAATATAGAACTTGAATTTTAGGTTGTAAACATTGAACATAAATATAATGTAGAACTTGAAATTTAGGATTATTTAAGTTGAACTTCATTTTTAGCTTTTAACTAAAACTTAGATCTAATTTAGAACTTGAACTTTCAGATTTTAGAACTTGAACTTTAAGTTGGGAATTTTGATTAAATATAATATAGAGTTTGAACTTTTGGATTTGGTAAGTTGAACTTAAGTTGCTTTAACTAGAACATAGATTTTATTTAGAACATGAACTTTGGGATTTTAGAACTTGAACTTTAATTTGTGAATTTGAAGTTGAATATAATAATAAAACTTGAACTTTAGAATTTTTTTAAAGTTGAACTTGGATTTAATTTCATTACAACTTGACTTTAGGATTTTAGAAATCGAATTTTATTTATGAACTTTGAACTTGTATATAATGTAGAACTTGAATTTTAGAATTTGTTAAGTTAAACTTTAATTAGTAGTTTTTAACTTGAACCTATATTTAATTTAGAACATGAATTTTGGGATTTTAGAACTTGAACTTTAAGTTGTGATAGTGAATTGGATATAATATATAACTTGAACTTTAGGATTTCTTGAGTTGCAGTTTACTAGTTTCTAACTTGACTTTAAGATTTTAGAACTTAAACTTTAAGTTATGAACATTGAACTTGAATATAATATTGATACAGCCCAAAAAGTGTCCGAAAATGTGCGTCGAAAGTGCCCGAAATCGTAATTTTCATATATCCCAAAATCCGTGTGTGATATCAAAATCCTGACTTCATATTCTTTATCAAGGGGTCAAATTTAGTAGGGAATGGGTCTAACCCTGATTTAAGAGCAATCGTAGGAAATTTGAAAAATTGAAAAAATATGATTTCCAGTGTGCATCCACGCCCCTGGCGCGATGTGCCAAGGATGCGCTATAGTGTATTTTTGACTGCCAGTTTCTATCTCGATCCAAGAGTTATGGGTCTTGGGCCTAAGTTTTACCATACATGAAAATACCTACACTTAGCTATATTTTACCTTCATATCATTCAAGACATTCCCTAATACTCTCTCAAAACACTTAGACTCATATTACAATCAAAATTTCAAGTCCCAAAACTCATCCAGATCTTAAGGTTCTTATTCAAGCTTCAAGTCTCCATTTTCAATGTTCTTCAAGGATTCTCCAAAGTCAACATATGTGAGTTTCTTTTATGGGTTTCTTTCACCCATGATGCCCAAGGTTTATTTTACCTAAAATTGCATGATCTAAAGTTGATTTACTCATGGGCCTTATTTATTATGAATTTCACTGCACATTATGTTAGGGTTTGATAAACTTGTGATTGTTTTAGCATGTTGTAAGCTATGAATCTAAGATCTATTATGAAATTTGATGAAGGATTTCGATGTATATTGATGAATCTAATCAAGGGCCCAAGCTCTTTATGCTCCTACTTCAGCATCTCGGGTGAGAGATTTCATGAGGATAAACCCACTAGAATTCTATGGGTCTAAGGTATATGAGGACCCTCAAGAGTTCATTGATGAGGTCTACAAGGTATTTTCTATCATAGGTGTGAGGTTGGAAGATAAGGCAGAGTTAGTGGCCTACCAATTCAAAGGGGTAACACAAATATGGTACAATCAATGAAAGGAGGAGAAGGGAATCAACAAAATGGTGCTTTGGGAGGAATTCAAGGCGGATTTTCTTAATCGATTCTTCCCTCTTAAACTTAGGGAGGCCATGATGGTGGAATTTATGAATTTGAGACAAGGGTCTATAAGTGTGATAGAGTATGCCATCAAGTTCAATCAACTCTCTAAATATGCTCCCCACTTGGTTGCCATCCCAAGGTCTAGAATGAACAAGTTTGTAATGGGTGTCTTCAATTTAGTAAGTGAGGAAAGTCGGTCTGCTTTGTTGATTAGTGATATAGACTTTTCCTCTTTGATGACCTATGCCGAACAAATAGAGGAGGAGAAGTTGAGGAAGAGGAGGGTCGTGAGGCCAAGAGGTCCCGTTTTGAGGGAATGTTCCAAAGCCGAAAGGGTGACCGGTTCCATCAAGGCCAAGGGTCTCCTCATACATTTAAGAAAAGGGTTGCCAATGACTTTCCAAGGGCCTAAGGTGTTGGGGGTGTTGTTCCAAATGGTGGGTGTCAAAGATGTGGTAGGAGTCATAGTGACCCGTGTTTGAGGGATACTAATGCTTGTTGCGGTTGTTGGAAAGTTAGGTATAAGGTGGTGGATTGCGCTCAAAATCGCAACAAGGGTAAGAAGGTTCGTCTATGAGGTGCTACTGCAGTTCTTTTTGGGAGAGGTGGTCATCAAGGTGGTGCACCAAGGCACGATCAGTTTTATGCTTTGCATGGGAGGCAAGGGGTTGATGAGGTATCCGATATCATCATTGGTATGTTAAAAATCTTTGATTGACAATCGGTTCTATGCATTCCAAAGGAGGCAAGGGGTTGATGAGGTGCTGGATGTCATCACCAGTATATTAAAAGTCTTTGATTTTGATGTGTATGCATTGATAGACCTGGGTGCCACTCTCTCTTTTGTTACTCCTCTTATTGCCAAAAAGTTTCATGTTGAGCCCGAATTATTGTGTGAGTCATATGACGTGTTTACTCCTATTGGTACATCTATTATTGCTAGACGGGTCTATAGAAATTATCCCATTTGCATCTTGGATAAAATATTACCTTGTGATCTTGTTGAGTTAGATATGGTTGATTTTGATGTCATTCTTGGGATGGATTGGTTGCATGCATATTATGTCTCTATTGATTGTAGAAACCGTAGGGTCAAGTTCCAATTCCTAATGAACCCGTCCTTGAGTAGGAGATTCATGATGTAGTGGTCAAGGTAGGTTGATCTCTTGCATTACAGCCCGTAAGTTGATCTATAAGGGGTGTCGTTATCATCTTATGAGGGTTAAGGATGTGGAGTCAAAAGTCCTTCCCATAGAGTCGGTTCCAGTTATAAATGAGTTTCTTGATGTCTTTCCAAATGACCTTCCTAGTGTTGTCCCCCAAAATGGAAATAGATTTTGGTATATACCTCCCCGATACTCAACCCATTTCTATTCCCCCTTACCGTATAGCCCCGATAGAGTTAAAGGAGTTGAAGGAGCAATTGAGGGACTTGTTGGAGAAGGGTTTTATTAGGCCTAGTCAATCACCTTGGGGTGTACTAGTGTTGTTTGTGAAGAAAAAAGATGGGTCTCTTAGAATGTGTATTGACTAGCGACAACTTAATAATGTCACCATCAAGAATAGGTATCCTCTTCCGAGAATTGATGATTTTCTCTAAGATTGATCTTCGGTCTGGGTATCATTAAATAAAGGTAAGGGAGTGTGATATTCCCAAGATGGCCTTTCGGACTAGGTATGGGCATTATGAATTTGTGGTTATGTCTTTTGTGTTGACCAATGCACTGGCTAACTTCATGGATCTTATGAGTAGGGTCTTTAAACCCTACCTTGAGTTGTTTGTTGTGGTCTTCATTGATATTTTTGATCTATTCTCATAGTGAGGAGGAGCATGTGACTCACTTTAGGGTAGTGTTGCAAAGATTGAGGGAATAGATATTGTATGCTAAGTATGAAAAGTGTGAATTTTGGTTGAAAGAAGTTGCCTTTCTAGGTCATGTGGTGTCAGGGGATTGTATTAAGGTGGATCCTAAAAAGATGGATGTGATTAGAAATTGGCCTACATCATTGACCCTATCGGACATTAGGAGCTTCTTAGGCTTAGCGGGTTACTATCGGAGGTTTGTGAATGGCTTCTTTTCTATTGCTTCTCCCATGACTAAATTGACTCAAAAGAAGGCTAAGTTTTTATGGACCGATGAGTATGAATAACGCTTCCAAACGTTGAAAGACAAGCTTGTGTCCACTCCTATCTTGTCTTTACTGGAAGGGCTAAAAAGGGTTGTTGTGTATTACGATGCTTCCCAGGTTAGTTTGGGTTATGTTTTCATGCAAAATGGTAAGGTAATAACCTATGCTTCTAGGCAACTCAAAGTGCATGAAAACAATTATCCTACTCATGATCATGAATTCGCTGCCGTGGTTTTTGCTTTGAAAATTTGGCGTCATTATTTGTATGGGGTATACGTTGATATGTTTATCGATCATAAGAGACTCCAATATGTGTTCACTCAAAAAGATCTCAACTTGAGGCAAACAAGGTGGTTAGAACTTTTTAAGGACTACAAAATGAGTGTGCACTATCATCCTGATGAAATGACCCCAAAAAGTACCTAAAAAATATGCCTTGAAAGTGCCCGAAATTGTAATGTCTATATATCTTAGAATCCATCTGTGATATCAAAAATTCAACTTCGTATTCTTGATCAGGGGGGCAAATCAAGTGGGAGATGGGTCTAACCCCAATTTTAAAGTAATCAAATCACAATTTCAATTTTCCAAAATGCAATTTCCAGTGAGCCCTGTGCGGCCCGGGCGTCACATAGCTAGGGCACACAAATGTGTATTTTGTTGATTGCTTTGCTTATCCGGTCCAAGACTTTTTGGACTTAGGCCTAAGTCTTCCTACATGTGAAAACACCTATACTTAGCCATATTTTACCTTCATATCATACAAAATATTCCCCATTACTTCTAAATTGAAGTCCCAAAACTCATCTGGATCTTAAGGTTCTTATTTAAGCTTCAAGTCTCCATTTCTAATCTTCTTCAAGGATTTTCTAAAGTCAAGGTATGTAGGTTTCAACCATTTGGTCCTTTCACCCATGGTGCCCAAGCTTTCAATTCATCTAATTTACATGTTTTTAAGTTGATTTTACATATGAATGTCTTATTATAAATTTGACTATGAACTATGTTGGGGTTTTGTAAAAGTGTGACTGTTTTGCATGTTTGGTGCTATGAATCTTGGATCTAACTTGAGATTTCATGAAGGATTTTGATGTATGTTGTATGATGGTGTTACCTAGTATTGGTGGGATGATTTACTTCAAGATTTCTTGCATGATTTAACTCTTTAATTGCATAGTTTTACACTAGCATTGCACACCTACCAAGTGTTTGATAAAATATCTGGATTATGATTCTTGAGTTGTTGAAGGTCTAACGCTTGACATATGAGATATATGACATTATGATGATGAAAGTATGTTGTATATATATTAATTTCATGATGAACTTCTATATTGTTGTGAGTGGACCAAACCTAGCTCAGAGGGGTTGTAGGCCCGGGTAACCACATCGAGGGGTTGGTAACTTTATTGCCTAGTACAGGGGGTAGGCCCATATAACCACATCGAGGTGTTGGTACCTTAGTTGCCTAGTACAGGGGGTAGTAGGCCCGTATAACCATATTGAGGGGTTGGTACCTCATTAACCATAGCCAGGGGTTTGTACCTTGGTTTCCTAGTACGAAGGGCAGTAGGCCTGTATAATGATATTGAGGTATTAGTACCTCATTAACCATATTGAGGAGTTTGTACCTTGCTTGCGTATATTGACGGTCACTTGCTACATATGTATTATGTTCTATATAAACATGTTTTACTTCAAACATCATTCATACATGCCATATTGTTATTATGATATCAATTGGATATTATTATGCATTTTGCCTATGTTGACTACCTATTGTTGTATTGTTTCCTACATACTTAGTATATCGTACTAACACATACTTTATGCCTACATGATGTTACCATGTAGGAAACGGAGCCCCTTTTGATCATCTTCATCCTCCATGCAGCTAGTACGATTGTCTCTCAAGCTAGTTGGTGCGTTATCCATTCCGTGGGCGATGTCTTTGATTCTATATTATGTTTTGAGACTCTTTATCTTTGATATATGTTTATCAATAAGAGGGGTGAACCCGGTTGCTTGTCTTGATCCTCCGCTCCTATCTATATAGTAGTGGTGTTGTTGGACCCTTATGATGTATTCATGCTATACTCTATTGAGCTTGCTGTGTTTTTATGAAATGAAAAATGGACCTTAGTCCCTTATTCCCTTTTTACTACTTTTATTATTGTATTTAATGCTTCCGCGATGAAGGATATATAATGATATGATAAAGGCTTGAATGGGGTTCTCTCGGGTTCCCCATTCACCGTATCATATCTAAGCCTTAGGCATGGGTCATGATGAACTTTGGATCAGAGCACTAGGTTGTTAATGGTCCTCGACATCGAACACACCGTGTTGATTAGAGCCTTATTCATGGTTGTGTTGTGCACCACAACTATGAGTAAGGGGCTATGAGACGTTTTAGGAAATGTTTCCCTTCTTCTTACTCTATCTCATGTTACGGAATTTAAGGTAAGTTTTTTCTCCCTAACGATTGTTCTTCACTATGGTAGATTATTCCTAACACAAGCGGAAGAAGAGCCCGCACCCCAGAGGCTCAACTGGCCCATGTAGAGATTCAGGATGATCTCACCTTGCTTGCACAAGTTGTGGGGAAACAAGCCAACCAAGGGGCCCAAGCTCCTCATGCTCCTACTCTAGCATCTTAGGTGGGAGACTTCATGAAGATGAACCCACCAAAATTTTATGGGTCTAAGGTAGATGAGGACTCTTAAGAGTTCATTGATGAGGTCTACAAAGTATTTGCTATCATGGGTGTGAGTTCAGAAGATAAGGTAGAGTTGGGGGCCTATCAACTCAAAGGCGTAGCACAAATATGGTACAACCAATGCAAGGAGGAGAAAGGAGTCAATAATATGGTCCTATGGAAGGAGTTCAAGGCAGCCTTTCTTGATCAGTTCTTCCCTCTTGAGCTTAGGAAAGCAAAATTGGTGGAGTTTAGGAACTTGAAACAAGGATCTATGAGTGTTAGAGAGTATGCCCACAAAATTAACCAACTCTCAAAGTATGCTTCACACTTGGTTGTCGGCTCAAGGTCTAGGATGAGTAAATTTATGATGGGTGTTTTCGATTTGGTAAGTGAAGAATGTCGGCCCACTATGTTGATTAGTGACATAGATTTATCCCATTTGATGACCTATGTCAAACAAATGGAGGAGGAAAAGTTGAGGAAGAGGAGGGGTCATGAGGCAAAGAGGGCCCATTTTCATGGTAAGTTCCAATATTTCAAGGGTGGCCAATTTCATCAAGGCCAAAGATCTTCTCATGCTCCCTATAAGAGGTTTGCCAATGTTATTCCAAGGGCCCAAGGTGATGGTGATGTAGGTCCTATTGATGTTTGTCCTAAGTGTGTCACAGGTCATGATGACCCATTCTTGAAGAATACCGATGCTTGTTATGGTTGTAGGAAAATGCAGCATAAGGCAATAGATTATCCTCGTAATCACAACAAGGGTAAGGACTTTTGTCCTCAAGGCTGGGATGCCAATGCAGTTCCTTTAGAAAGAGGTGGTCAATAAGGTGGTGCCCCAAGGAACAATCGGTTTTATGTTTTGCATGGGAGGCAAGGAGTTGATGAGGTGTCCAATTTTGTTACTGATATGTTAAAAGTCTTTGATTTTGATGTGTATGCATAGATGATCCAGGTGCCATTCTCTCTTTTGTTACTCCTTTTTTGCCAAAAAGTTCCATATGAAGCCCAAATTGTTGTGTGAGTCATATGAGGTGTCTACTCCTATTGGTGCATCTATTATTGCTAGGAAGGTTTATATCAATTGTACCATTTGAATCTTGCATAAAATATTCCTTTGTAACATTGTTGAGTTGGATCTAGTTTTTTGATGTCATTGTTGGGATGGATTGGTTGCATGCATACTATGCCTCTATTGATTGTAGAACCTGTAGGGTCAAGTTCCAATTCCCAAATGAACCTATCCTTAAATGGGAGAGTCGTGATGTGGTGGTCAAGGGTAGGTTCATCTCTTGCATTAAAGCTCGTAAGTTTATCTCTAAGGGGTGTCTTTATCATCTTGTGAGGGTTAGGAATGTGGAGTCCAAAGTCCTACTATAGAGTCAGTTTTGGTGGTAAATGAGTTTCTTGATGTCTTTCCAAATTACCTTCCTAGTGTTCCTCCCAAAATAAAAATAAACTTTGGCATAAACCTCCTCCCTAATACTCAACCCATTTCTATTCAGCCTTACCGTATGGCTCTGGCGGAGTTAAAGGAGTGGAAGGAGCAATTGAGGGACTTGTTGGAGAAGGGTTTTATTAGGCCTAGCCAATAACCTTGGGGTGCACCGATGTTGTTTGTGAAAATGAAGGATGGGTCACTTAGAATATGTATTGACTACCGGTAACTTAATAGGGTCACCATCAAGAATAGGTATCTTTTTTCAAGAATTGATGACTTGTTTGACCAATTGTAAGGGACTATCCACTTCTCTAAGATTGATCTTTGGTCCGGGTATCATCAAGTGAAGGTGAGGGAGTGTGATATTCCCAAGACGACCTTCCAGACTAGGTATATGCATTATGAGTTTGTTGTGATATCTTTTAGGTTGACCAATGCACCGACTATCTTCATAGGTCTAATGAATTGGGTCTTTAAACCCTACCTTGATTTGTTTTTTGTGGTCTTCATTGATGATATTTTGATCTATTCTCATAGTGAGAGGAGCATGTGTCTCATTTGAGGGGAGTGTTGCAAAGATTGAGGGAGGAGATGTTGAAAGCTAAATATGAGAAGTGTGAATTTCGGTGGAAAGAAGTTGCCTTTCTAGGTCATGTGGTGTCAGGGGATGGTATTAAAGTGGATCCTAAAAAGACAGATATGACTAGGAATTGGACTAGGCCATTGACCCCTACGGCTTAGCGTGTTACTACCAGAGATTTGTTAATGGGTTCTCTTCTATTGCTTCTCCCATGAATAAATTGACTCAAAAGAAGACTAAGTTTGTATAGATTGACAAGTGTGAAAAGTGCTTCCAAACCTTGAAAGATAAGCTTGTGTCTACTCCTATTTTATCTCTACCAGAAGGGCTAGAAGGGTTTGTTATGTATTGTGATGCTTCCTGGGTTGGTTTGGGTTTTGTGTTGATGCAAAATGGTTAGGTAATAGCCTATGCTTCTAGGCAGCTCAAGGTGCATGAAAAGAATTATCCTACTCATGATCTTGAATTGGCCGTCATGGTTTTTACTTTGAAAATTTGGCGTCATTACTTATATGGGGTGCATGTTGATGTGTTTACCAACAACAAGAGCCTCCAATGTGTGTTCACTCAAAAAGTCCTTTATTTAAGGCAAGGAAGGTAGTTAGAACTGCTTAAGGATTATGATATGAGTGTGCATTATCATTCCGGTAAGGCTAATTTTATGGCAGATGCTTTGAGTAAGGAGTCTATGGGTCACCTATCTCATGTTGATGGTGGGCCATAGAGGTGGCTAAGGAGCTCCATTGGTTGGCTAGATTGGGGGTTAGGTTGGAAGAGGTTGGTAATGGTGGCTTGTGGTTGTTGATGGTTCAAAGTCTTCCTTGGTTGATGAGGTAAAAGAAAAGTAGGATCTTGATCCCTCCTTGTTAGAACTGAAGGCCTTGGTTAAAGGGGGCAAGGTGAAGATTTTATCCCAAGAGGGAGATGGTGCCCTTAGCTACCAAGGTAGGTTTGTGTGTTCCTTGTGTTGATGGCTTGAGAGAAAGGATTCTTGATGAGGTGCATAGGTCTTCTTATTCTATTCACCCCAGTTCTACTAAAATGTATAGAGATTAGAGGAATGTGTATTGGTGGGGAGGTATGAAGAAAGACATTGCCAT